>VKHH01006141.1:0-25923 GCA_015144975.1 Epipyxis sp. PR26KG | reverse complement strand
TTCTTTCAAGTAAGAAAAACACATCATCAATATTATTATCATAAATTATTATTATTTATAAACAATTAACAAAATCATAATCATAAATTTAAATATATTATATCTTTATTTATAAATTATATTAAAGTATTAGGTGGATTAACGTTTTTACTTGGTTTTACGTTTGATTCTCTTGGAGATGATTCACATTCTCAATCTTGGAATGAAGTAGTTGATTCGATGATTGCAGTTCCAACACAATTTAGAAATGATTCTCGAGCATCATTACTTGCTCCATTTGTATTTGGGTTTGGAATTACAACAGCAATGTTTTCTTATTATGTGAATGATGCGTTGGTTTCTAATTCAAGCAAGTTAGGTATGATATATACAGTACTATCTTACTGATATCGAATTTTCGTTCTATTTTTGTAGTTTTTGCCTTGTTTTATTATCACTAACTAGGTTATAATATCATGAAGCTTTCTTTCAGAATGGGGATTCTTCTTTAAACATACAAATATTAAAAATTACAATTATAAATACTTTATGTCCCTATTACTTTTTAATTTTATTTATAGCCCTTTTATTTTTCTCTTATAATTTTTTATAATTATAATTATTATTATCATACAATTAATTATATTCTGTATCATTATTTCAAAATCAAACTATTTTTAATTATAATTATTATGATATTTTTCCATTTTTATGGCTAATAAGTTTGAACAAAAACATAAAACATGCAATTATCATTTTAAGCAATATTATTATGATAATTCATAATCGCTGTTTTCAAAATGATTAGCAGGGGCTCATCTAATTGGAAATCTAGTTGGTCTAGATCAGAGCCCGAAACTAAGAATTTTTTAATAACTGATTAGGCCATCTACTAATCATGATTACCAATTATTATCATTTTATCCTCAAACTATTATTATTAACATTATATTATATTATATTATATTATATTTTTTTAAACATATTAATAATAATAATTATTATTGTTTTGGCTTATTTTTGTATTCAGAATAAGTTACAGATAATTTCTCTTATGACTTTTTGTTATAATAATGATTAGGGATAGTATCGCTTGGCGCATTAGAATCATTTAGTTATGTAGTAGCAATACTAAGTGCATATCCATATGCATATATTGCTAATAATTTCATGAATGGACAAGACTATGTCATTCAGTTTGGCTCATTATCATTCATGTTAAGTGGATTATTAGTATTAGTTCAATCAAATGAAACACTTTCGACTTGGACAAGTATGTTAATTATTAAAGCATTATATGGCCTAGGAAGAGGTGTATTTGAAGGCTCATGTAGAGCTGTGTATGCACAGAAGTTTACAGGAAAAGATTTAGCAACTGCTTTTTCGATTCAAACATTATTAACAGGTTTATCAGGTGGGATATGTTTCTTTTTATTTTCTGTTTTAAGTAAATATGGAATAGCTGCTATTACAGTTGCAAATGGTTTTATTGCTATTGTAACATATGGTATTCTTATGATTATTGACTCATCTTCTCCTATTTCTTGGAAGAAATTGATTAATATGATATGTTTATGCACGAACAATGCTGATTTTGATGATAATAATAATTCTGATTTTACTATTCATGGTGGTCAACTAGTAGGGCCTAGTTCTATCTTCCATAAAATGAAGAATCCTTTATTGAAAAATGGTAATCTTTCTGATAATACATTTTATTATGATACGCATAATAATAATAATAATACAATATCTCCGATTATAAATTATGATCAAGTGTATCATGATATATCAGCAGATAGTACACCAGAATCGATGCTATAAAAAACATTCAATAATTATAATTATACAATAACAATAATTTAATAATAAATTGCCTATATCTCATCATTTATAATGATTATGTATACAACAATTATATTAATTACGGATTAATGAATGTATGTATATGCTATGAGGAATAGCTCGTCACATAATAATAATAATTAAATTAAATTATTGAATAATAATATAATCAAAAATAAAGAGAAAATAAAATAATGATTGATAATAAAATAATAATAATAATATTAACAATAATAACAATAATAATAATAATAATAATAATAATAATAAATAATAATAATAATAATAATATTAACAATAATAACAATAATAATAATAATTATAATAATAATAATAATAATTATTATTATAATGATAATAATAATAATAATTCAAAACATTAAATGTATTGCCTGTAGATTTCTGCATGCCTAATCTGATATTCTTCATTCAATATTCCTGATTTGATATTTCAATTTCTCTTTCAGAACAGAAAGAAAATTATTATTTAAATAATAATTATTGTTGTTATTATTTGAAATGATTTTTTTATATTTTTTGTTGAAATTATATGAAAAACTATATTCATTCGAGCATTACTTTTCTTGTAAGTGAAGCTATGGGAAGAAGTAAAAAAAAATGTTTTTTTTATTTTACTAATACGCAATTAATATTTTTGAAACTCACATTTTCAGATTTTTTATATTTTTCTATGTTTTTTTTTCTTTAAAAAAATTAATGATCATATTTTATTATTTTTAAATTTAATTTTTTCAAGAACCTAACCCTACTAACCAATAATATACGTAAAAAACGTTTGCTAAAAACAGTTGGAAGGTATCGGAGTAATCATATGCTACTATTTCCGTCAAATATGCCGCAAGCATATGCCAAAAATATACCAATTCAGTGGTATTTATAAAATGCTCAAAACATGCCGAACAACATTTGTTATGCGCAACATTATATCTGTACATTTGTTATCCTTTAGTGCTTTTCCTTGTCCTTGTTGATACTTATAAACATTATTGAAAATAGAAAATAGTCGCTGAATAGGTACTGATGAAAGCAGCATAATATAGACAATTTTTTTCGCCATTGCGTATTAGGCAAATTCAGCTTGTGCAATTTCCAAAATCCCATAAAGCAAGCACTGTTTCTCCATTTGTCCTTTGGAAAAAAAATACATTTCGGTTTCAGCCCAAAAAATTTTTCTTTTGTTTTTCATTCAATTCATTCATCAAAAAGTAGTCATTTATTTGATATTTAATAAAAAGTAGTTTAAATTATAATAACATCTCAATACTATCCATCTTATAAGCATAAAAAACTATAAGTTATTTGCAACAAACAATAATTTTAAGTTGATGAATTGAATGAATAACAAAAGAAAAATATCTCTTCGTATGAATTTTACTCTTAATAGCTATATTTTTTTTATTGAAAAACAATATAAAACACTTGTATAATACATTAAATACTAATTAACATAAGTTTTTATTATTGAAAACGTAAATTTTCTAATGAGAAATAGGAGCTGTCACAAAAAAAACTTGTATACTATTATGTCAAACAAGATAGAATAAGTAAAATATTATGATAGAAAAAATAATTCACATATTTTCTTCAGCACCTTTAATTTCATCTTTCATAATTTTCATTCTTTTCATAATTTTAATTGCTATAGCAGTACCTTCACTTGTTTTCAATTCTTTAAAATAATTAGCTAATAAACGATCTTTTTCAATACGATTTCTTAAATTTTGTAAATAATCATCCATTTCGATTTTATTTTCTTGAACATTTTGTATTAATATTTGTAATTTGATTTTAATTGTTTGCAATCTAATTTGTTCATTAAATAATTCATCCTCATCAAAAATCAAATTATTTGCTAATTTATTTTCAATTATATTTATTTCAGATTCCATCACATCATTACTTTCTAATTGATTTGATCCGAAAGGGTCTAATACATCAGCTTCAACTAATCCTTGAGGAATGGGTACAATCACTTCAGTTTCTTGTGATAAAATATTTTGTTTATTATTAGAAGTTTTATTATTATTAACAACATTTATATTATTACTATTACTATTATTATTATTATTCTCATTCGAATTAGAATCTTTTGTATTTGATTTAATTTGTGTTTGCTTTATTATTATTTTATCTTCTTGTTTTGTATTATTATCAATTACTTGTATGGTATCTGGGTTAGGTTGTTGATTATTAGTAGGTTGTGATATGTTATGAGGAATTGATGAAAAATCAGATTCTGACCAAGGATCAATTTTCAATTTTCTTTCTTCAATAATTTTCTTTTCTATACCAATTAAAGGGAAACGAACTTTAACAGAAGCATGTAATGAACCACCAACAGCTTTACTTTTCTTCCCTCCAATTTCTGCATGTGTTGCTGCAGGTGCTAATAATGGTAATATTCCTCCACTTTCACTCTTTGTGACAATATCACTTAATGGTAATATTGAATTAGCTATTATTTTATTACCTTTAAAAAATCCACGATGAAGAATTAATTCAAAAATAATTCTTTTTCGATTAAAAGATTGTTGGATTAATTGTGTGTTTTTACTTCTTTTTAATCCATTTATAATAGTAACAAAATTGAATTCAATTTTACCATTTTTATAATTATTAGCAGGTATTGTCCCAGTCGTTATATTATCTTTATTAATTTCAGTTGTATAATTTATACTAATTGAATATGATTTTCCAATTGCATAATCATTTTCTAAACATCCTTCTAAGTTATAAGCACCTAAAAAAGAAAAATTAAATTGAATTTTGTGATAAAATGATTACTATGTTGTACGGAGGGTAGGGCGGGCCGGTAGAACAAAATATGAAATTAATAAAACTATAGTCAGGTAATAATAATCACGGCAAACAGCAATGATTCAAATATTTGTATATGTGTGAATGAATGAATTATGGAGCAAATAGTGTAAATATCAAAATATAATTTTCCCCAAGTGTTTCGTTAGTACCACAAAAAAATTTGGGAAACTGAATACTCTTACAGATTCACTTTCAAGGAAAGATAAACTACAAGAGCAACATTTGGTGATTCTCATAACAATGAAATCTCAAGTTAGTGATAAATGCAATAAATTATAATGGCAAAATATGTTACCTGTGACTTCTAATTTCACTTGATCTTCTCCAATATCAAGATTTTCAGTAGTAGTTTCTTTTGTTGTTGTAATCCAACGGAATAATGCAGGAATAGCACCTTGTACTTGTCTTCTTGATCTTAAAACAGTTAATTCTTGTTGGTAATATTTATATTCTTTCATTTTTTCAATCGCAACTTTTTTGTCAATCGGTTCAAATTGTTTAGCTGATGATAATGCTATGCTCATGGCTTCAGTTAGAGCATCTTCTAATGGACTAAATGCATCCACAACACGATCCGAGACTACTGATCGGACTGATGCCGCTTTTGCTAATAATTAGAATTTAATAAAAATAAATAATCTTTTTAAATAAGTGCAAACTAATCTTTTTAATACCTCCTTGATCCGATCCCATTTTACCATTTGATTGTAACGATTCATTGCGCTCTTCATTCTTCATTGGTTTTGATTTTTGATTCCCTTGTCCAGGTATAGCTGAAGTTCCAGTTGCTGTACTTGGTGATTTGATTGTTTGCAATTTTGCAGACGATTCCTTTTCAACACTATTACTAGTTGATAATTCTTTCATCTTTCTCATCCAAGCAAGCGCACCTTTCTCATCCCCCTCGCGTTTGCACTTAAGAGCCATAGCTTTAGCATCATCAATTTTATTTTGTTCCTGCTGCGTTTGTATTGTAGATGTGGTGAAAGTTTTTGAAACATTATTATTAGTAGAAGCTACTGGTATTGTTTGATTATGTAATTGCTTTGGTTCAACCATTGGCGATAACAATAGAGCTGAATCGTTGTTTTTATTCATACTTTCCCCACTGGAATGATCAATGCTTAACATTTCAAATTGAGCTAATAAATCAGGATCATTAAAATCCTCTTCTGTCAACTGCACATTTGAATCATCAATTAAGCCAACATTTGAAATATCTACATCAACACTTTCAAACGGATTACTTGAAAATTGCGCAATATTTATCGGTTCATCAAATGGATTCCTAGGAATTTCCGATTTAATATTTGTTTGATGTTTTGGTTTTAAATGATTAGGTCTGCTACCAATATCATCATTCCATCCAAGTTGGGCCAATTCATAATTTAAACTTTGATCATTCAAAAGATCTTCGATTTGAAATTCTTTTTCAAAATCTTCCATAATTGTGCAAGTGTGCAAGAGAAGAATTTATCAGAGGGAACAAATTTTCGCTTTTAAAACTTTCAGTAATATCGTCTATTGTCTAGTTTATATTTTATATATTTATATTTTATATCATTGATTGTGAATTCTATTGTATCATTTTGATTACGGTATTGATAATTTTTTTCCATATAATCATTACGATACGTAATAATAAATGAATGAATGAATATCTGGAATACCGGAACCGGTTCTTTTTATTATTCATTCATTCATTCATTTATGGGACGTTTCATATTCGCAAAAAATTGCGCACAAAAATCATTGCTGATGACATTAAAAATAAGTTCTGTGTCCCTGCTGTTATCAACAATCAACAACTGTACCTAAATCCTTAAATATCATAATAAAAATTATTAAGATTTCTCAAGAAATCACTGAACTTGTTTCATTAAATTTATCAATTTATGGCTGTTTTTTCATTTAAATATTTTACAAGAGTGAGAGTGCAAGGAATTCATTAAGGGAATCGTTTAGATTTAACAATAAATTTTACAATCTAGTTCCTTTTGTCTCAAATTATTCTTTATCATAAAATAATATGAACGTGAATAGCTCTCCAAGAACACAAACTTCAATCTATGCATCTCCGAGAGTTTCTAATCGTACCACCTTAGACGAATGTGAAAAATATTATAAATTTGGTCGTATTCTTGGGCAAGGTACATTTGCTACTGTTAAGTTGGCCACCTCTCTGAAAGATAAATCAAAGTGGGCGATAAAAGTCGTGAAACGATCTGCTTTATCTCATGAAGACGAAGAATCATTGAAGATGGAAATAAAAATATTAGAATTAACCAACCATCCAAACATTGTTGCCGTCAAAGAAGTATTCTACAGTCGCTCATTTGTTTATTTAGTAATGGATTTAATGACTGGTGGGGAATTGTTTGATCGTATTGTTCTAAAGGACCACTACAGTGAAGAAGAAGCCAAAGTTGCATTATGGCAAATAGTAAATGCCATAAAATATTGCCATGAGAAAAATATTGTTCACCGGTAGGATTAAATTTAAATTTGCTTTTAAATTTTATCGGATAATTTTTTCTTTTGAATTTATTTAAAAAAATATTTATTTTGGATTCGTTTGTCAATCATATTTTTTTAGAGATCTCAAACCAGAAAACATCCTTTATGCAAGTCAAGAAGAAAATTCAACATTAAAATTAGCAGATTTTGGTTTAGCATGTTTATTGAAGCCAAATCAAAGTATGCATGTTGCATGTGGAACCCCTGGATATGTCGCACCTGAAATCTTGAAAGGACAAGTGTATGGCAAGGTAATAACAAATAATTAAATCATAATAATATAATAGTTCTCACTTACTTCTGGAGACTGGGACATGGAATACTTTTATATTTTATTTTCTTTCATTAACAGTTATTTCAATGTTTGTAGGAGGTTGATATGTGGAGTATTGGTGTCATACTTTACATTTTATTATGTGGATTTCCTCCATTTTATGATGATAATAACAAGAAACTCTTTTCTTTAATCGTTCATGCGGATTACTCATTTCCTGATCCTTATTGGACAGATATAACACCACGTGCAAAAGATCTTGTGACTAAACTATTAGTGTTAGATCCTTCGAAGAGACTCACTGCGAGTCAGGTATGACCATATTACCCTGTCATATTACACATAAAACATACATTTTATTATAATTATTAATTATGATTGATTATTGCTTAGGTGTTAGAGCATGAATGGTTGACAGAAGTGAATGGTAGTAAACATAATTTGGTTTATTTCAAAGAGAATCTCACTTCTTATAATGCTCGTAGACGATTAAGAGCAGCGATTCGAGCTGTTCAAATCACTCAATTGTTCAATGCAAGACGGTTATCTGCACCTTCTATATCAATTGCTGAAGTGGTGGAAGCATCAGATAATATGAATAACATAATGAATCAAAACATAAGTGATCAAAATAATAGTGTTGCACCGGATCACAAGAGTGAGAAGTCAGGTCCAGGATTGTCATTGTCAAATATTATAAGTGACAAATTATTGAATCGAAATAATAATAATGTTGAGAATACTCCTTCAACTATGGCAAGTACCAATCATGATACTGTTGGGATACCTACTTCTGCTCGAAAATATTCGATTGAATCAGATAATTAATCCACTAATACAACAACTAATGAAAATAATAATAATAATAACAATAACATAAAAAATAATGACAAAAATATTACTCCTCGTATCGGATTGACATTATCAGGATCAGGGAAGCAAACGAAAAATGATTCGTGATAGTTAAAAAATGATAATAATAAGAACAATAATAATAATAATAATAATAATAATAATAAATAATAATAATAATAATAATAATAATAATAAATAATAATAGTAGTAATTATAATGATAATAATAATAGCTTAAGTCCAAATTATAAATAATTTTTCCATACAAACCACCATCTTATCATTAACCTTCAAGTTTTAAATTATTTCTCATTTCGAAAAATCATCATTTTAATAAAGCATTATTGTGTATATGAATAAATGAATAAATAGACTTATAATTATTATTACTACCTTTCTTATGAATGTCTCATTATATGTTGATGTAAAGTATAGAAATTGATATCTATGCTTTATTTCTGATGAAATGATGGACATAAAAAAATAAACCCTAATAACTTATTATCTATACACCCCGTCCCCTGTTCTCCTGTGCTATATATAAGTTAAATTACTCTTTAGATAATAATAATTATACCATAAAATTGTGAATCATTTTATTTTTATTCGTTTAAGATATGAAGATATGAAGTCTATGTGGTTAATGATAATATCATAGAAAAAAGAAACTAACATCTAACCTAACCTCTGTTTACTTGTATCATCATAATTATACTAAAAATAATAATTTTATAATAATAATTTCTATTAATTATTAATTATTATTGTTATTATTATTATTATTATAAAAATTAAGTCTGATATTTCTTGACTTATTTTTTATATGATTTATATGATATGATGATACAAGCAAATGTGAAGAATTATTATTTTAGAATATTTTAAAATTTTAATCGGCAAAAGCATGCTATCAGATATGATGTGTGAAATGATTGAAATGGTAAATGAATGAATGAATTAACGTATGATTTTATTTTATATGTTATTTTTATGTGTAATCTTGATAATTTCTATACTAATCAGCATACTCGCATACACCCGCGGAGTATTATGCTATTGGATAATAGTAATATACTTAATATTTTAATTAATTAATATTACGATTTAATAAATCAAAGAAATTGTTTTCATATTTTATATCATATTCTGGTAGCATATCCTGTATCATATGTATCATATTATTAACAATATAATAATGGAAGGTTTCTAGTCTGTAGCAATAGAAACTTATATCTCTCAAGTAGCTAAGCAATTATTAACTACATCAGAATAATACAAGAAATGTTGAAGAAGACGTGCTACAAAAAATTATGTACCATACAATGACAACATCATCTGTTGATAATGATGAAGAAAGAATAATGGATATTTATATCAAACCCCCGAATGGATTGATCTGTATTCATCGTTTGATCAGATGATATACAGTATTATAGGGTTTGATCCTCGTAAAAGAATGGATATATTATTGTATTATAATTCCAATTTACGATTACTTTAAGGTTACAATCCATTTTCACCAAGTGAATTACCAACCAATGAGCCAACTTCTACTCACGTTTTGCTTCATTTCTTCTTGACACAAATAAGGTGAAACCCTTCTTTCAACAATTACCACCATTCATTAACGCATTAATGAAGGGTTCATCATGTTTGGCAATAGCAGACTTTCTGAATGATGCAAAACGTTATTATGATATCAAAGTCATCATAAAAATGGATATGTGGAAAAAGAAGGAAATCCACTACTTTCAACAGGCTCTCTCTTATTTTTATGTTTAATTATGATGATTATACACCAACCAGCATATCATAACCGCAAACACCCGTGGAATATTATGTAATTCAATTGCATAATAATATAATTAAAATAAAAAATGTTTTTTTCATATTTTATATCATATTTTTTGTATCATATCATGTATATCATATCAGATATGACAAGATAATATTACTAAAGCTACTTGCATATCGGATATGTTAACTATTGTTATCATTAATCCGTTTAACATTTCTTATTTTACCCATTTGAACTATTCTCTGTTCAATATTAACTGTTGTTTGATTTATTATGGAATTATAGAATTCAAAAATGCTGATACTGCTGATACTGTTGATACACTTCTTGTTTCTTGTTATATGCTATAATATAAAACATAATTAATTATACAAGCACTTCATCAGATAAAATGAAAATGAAATATAATATGATGACATTTACCGTAATATCAGATGATGTTAACCGTTCATTTCAAATATAAAAAAAAGATAAGTTCATCTGCTTACAGTATAATAAAAAATTATTAACAAACGATAATTTAATTAATGGACGAATCAATTATTTATAATCGAGATAAAACAAAGCAGCTATAAAATAAAATAACAAAAAAAATCATGTCATCAACACATAATCACTCTGTTGATCATAATAACACAGCATGCTATGCTATACACACTTCGATATCGACAAAATCATATAATTATTATAAAAAACTGAAAATAATAATTTTTCGGATTGTGTTAAGTCGTGATGATGTGATGGATAAATTAATAACTATTTATAGAATTACTGACTGCATAGGAACTAATAATTAATAATATGATATGGTTCCCTTCGTTAATTATTATTAACGTTATCAATCATAAAACAAAAAATAATTATGATTTTATCATTTTTATCTCATTTTGAATAAAATTCATAATATAAAAGAGCTTGATTCATTCAAGAGAGCTAACACAACAACTCAATAATAATGTAAACTATGCACAATAAATACAAATCAGCAAGTACTATTATTATTATTATTATTATTATTATTATTATTATTATTATTATTATTATTATTGTTATTATTATTATTATTGTTATTATAATAATAATAATTATTATTATAATTCATTGTTTCGTTGAGAAATAGATCTCATTCCCAGTTTATTTAATGAATACTTCTCTTCATTACTATTATTTTTTGCTCTATTTTGATTTGTATTCATATTACCAGTATACGCTTTTCTTTCACTTTCTCCAAACAAATTATTATTATTATTATTATTATTATTAATTGATCGAGTGATGACAGCTGATGGAACCTTAGCCCAACTCTGCTGAGAATCATGACTATTACTTACAAGGGATGTTTGGTCATATCCTAACCCTAACCTATTATTATTGATATTATTTGATTTTATGATATCATATAAGATAGGTTTACAAATAGATAAACAAGAATGAGGAACTTTTTCTTCGATATCAAAAATTGTTCTTCCTGTTCGATCTGCTTTTTCAATCCAATTCTTCAATGATAATAAATATAAACTATTATTATTATTATTAATATTATTTATGTTATTATTATTATTTTTTGGACGTGGTAAATCTAATAATAATTTCATAATTTTAGGAGCATCTGGACAATATTCATATGATATAGTAGCCATTTGTTCACATAATATAAATAATGATGTTCGATCATTTTCATCGATTAAAGACAGGGAATACATATTATTATTACTATTATTAGAAGGGTTCGCGTTGCGTGGTTGATGGAATTGTGATAATGCATCAGTTATCAGTGATTGATATAAGAGACTCTCTTCACGAGTTGGAGGAAAGCCTGATAATAACAGATGTAATTGTGATGATCCACGAGGAGTTATCCAATAAGGATCCCAATCCGCACCTAATTAAAATAATAATAATAATAATAATGTTATAATAGTAAATAATAATAATTTGATTCTAACCCATTCTTATTAAAACGTCCGCAGCTTTGATCCAAACTCTTCTACCAGCTATACGAGATCTTTCTGTGTCATTATTATTTGTGCTATTCCCACTCGTGGCTCCATAATCATATGAATCATGACTCGATTGATTTTGAACAGGTGTGAAGTAATTATTATGATTTTGGAAACCATTAATAGCATTCGAGCGAATATTAGAAGATTTCCCATGATAAGTTTGTCGTCCATATCGCCCTTCATACTCTAATATTTCTGCTGAAATCTATAATAAAATATAATAATAATAATAATAATAATAATAATAAATAATCATAAATATTTTTATACAAATTAATATTAAGAATTGTTTTTATTGGTATAAAATAAAATGAATAAAATATTATTATAAAAATCATTATTAAATAAAATAACAATGAATAATGATAATAATAACAGCAATACTAAAAAATAATATAATTTGTAATTATAATAAAGATTATTATTTTTATTACAAAGATTATTACCTCTGCATCTAAGCTCGTGTCAATGCCCTTAACAAGTATATTATTACTTGCAGTCTGGCCATTGCTGATCATATCATCTGCTATACCTAATAAACTAACACCTACACCTGTCGTTGATGCTCCTCGCAACAAAACAAGTGTTAAAGGGGTGATGTTGGAGTACTGATTATTCTTACTATTTGGATCAGCACCAGCATTAATGAGCGATTCGATAACTTCCACTGATGCAGTACGAACCCTTGTTGTAATAAATAATAATTTTATTAATCAAATATAATAATATACACATTTTATATATTAATAATTATAACAACAATAGTGATAATATAAAGAAATTATTATTAATTTTGTTCAAATTGATACAAACGACAAAATGGTGAGATATCTTATAGAAATGATAAAAAAATATCATGATTATAATAATTTTTACCGTTTGCATTCAGAATGCAATGGAGTGTCTCCATCCTTGTTTTTTCTCTTTGGATTAGCTCCTTTATTTAATAGAGTAGTTACTACTGCGGACACACTCTTTGATGTACACACTTGAATCGCTTTATGTAATACATTATTTCCAGCATGATCTGTCATGTTTATATCAGTTCCAAGTTGAACCAACACTTCTATTGTTGCGATAAGCTATTATCACATTATATACATAATAAAATTAATTAATAAAATATAAATCGCCTTAATACATTATTATTATGTCAATATTACCAGTTTGTCACTGCCATGGAAATGTAATCCAGCAATAGCTCTATGAATAGGTAACACTGTACGTGTCAAATCCTTCCAAAATTCTGAATTAAGATCATCTCCTTTTGTACGAACAACGGCTCGTATACCTACAATACAATAATATTATAAATACAATAATAAATTAACAATTACAGATTATCCATGTTATATTATATTTATGTGTCTCAACTGACCTTGCACGTCACCATCCAGTATGGCAGCAATCAATTGGTCAGTTGGTGAGGATCGTAAAGATGGAGATGACCATGGCAAGCCAGACTTTGACACACCATTATTATTACTATTATTATATTGATTCGTGGAAATCGATAATGAAGAGGATGAAATAGAAGTTTTAGGACGAGGAATTGAATCATTATTTTGCAAAACAAAATCATTATTTTTTGTATCATTTTTATATTCGATTGATTCAGAGAGGATATGAATAGGTGTGTTTCTAGGGTAAGGGGTTTGTCCAGTCAAACGATTATTATTTGATTTATTATGAAAAGAGGTCGGCTCATTGGCAGGCATCGAATATAATGCAGAATGAATCGGACCGGGACCGCTTGCATTCGAACCAGTCACACTTGAGGAAGAAGGTTGGCTAATTGACATCAAATCAGAAGCCGGAAACACACCATGTTTTTGCTTCCACAGCTCAGGTAAATCTTGAACTAAAGACATAAACTTATTCTGAAGATCTAAATAATAATATTATAATAATTATTATGTTTAAAATGATAATTGAATGTTTTATCTTTTTTCAAACTTATCAGCCATAAAAAGGATATAATAATGATAATAAAAAATAGTTTGATTATGAAATAATGATACATAATATAATTAATAATAATTGTATAAATGTTGATAGATGAAAATAATATAAATAATATTATAAAAGTGTAAAAAATTGATAAAAAATTATATCAATTTCCTTTTGAATTATATCATTATATATATGCATGATATTAAAATTACATAATAATATAAATAATAATATAATAATAATAGTCATTACTTACCATCAACATGATTATTATTTTGATTATTATTTTGAACAATTTTCATTAAAGAATCAACTTGTTGTTGAATTAATTTCAAATACCCCCCTTGTAATTGTTCATATTGATTTGATAATTCATATTTTAATTTTTTTTCATATTCAATTTCTTTTTCATATAATAAATTTTTATAAAATAATTCATTTTTATTTTTTTCATCTTCATTATATTTTATCATTGTACGTAATGATGAACAATCAATTTCTAATTGAGAATTATTTTTCATTATTTTATTTAATTCTTCTTCATTATTCTTTTTCTCATTTAAAAGCATATTAATTTTATTATCATACATTATTGTTAATTTTTCTTTTTCATTCATTATTTCAGATTCAATTTTATTTTTATTATGATTAGAAATTATTTCCATTTCTAATTTATTAATTTGATCTAAATAATCATTTCTTTCTTTTTTCAAATTTTCAATTTCAGTTTTTAATAAATCTTTAATCATATCATTTTTATTAATTTGTCTTAATAATTCTTTATTTTTATCATCATTTGTTATTAATTGATTATTTAAAGAATAAATATCATTATCATATTTTTCTTGTAATTCATTCATCATTTTATCATATTTCTCACGATATGATTTAAATTCTTGAAGAATTTGAGTATTTTTTGAAGATTCATTTTGTTTTATTTGATTTATTTGATATTCTAATGATGATATTTCTTCTTGATGTTCGTTAATTAGTCGCT
Source organism: Epipyxis sp. PR26KG (assembly GCA_015144975.1). Taxonomy (NCBI): domain Eukaryota; class Chrysophyceae; order Chromulinales; family Dinobryaceae; genus Epipyxis; species Epipyxis sp. PR26KG. The sequence continues at coordinate 10,862 of VKHH01006141.1, read as the reverse complement.
CTAATTGATCATTTGTATCTAATAAATGTTGTTCTTTCAAATCTTCTAATTGTTGTTTCAAATTTTGTGTCGTTAATGATAATAATTCATTTAATTTTTTTAAATCATTTTCCTAAAAATCAATAATAATAATAATAATAATAATATGATTTATATATATCTTATACAATGTATTATACTGAAACGAAACGGCTATCAGACAATAAAATCTAATTCTACTGGATCACGGTTTCGCACATATTATAATTGTCAGAAGAAGAGTCCAAAACACAAATACTCACGGAAAATATGATATGTTCCAATATAATAGAATAACAGAATAATTGAGAGGGTATTCGAGAATCACATGTACTAATATTCATTCTTAAGCCTGAAAATATTGATACTTTCAAAACTTATTTGAGTAACAGATGATTAGACTTGTTACAACACCACATGTGTCGAACAAAACACAAACACAGCATGCATCGTCAATGGGAAAAATTATTTTTAAGAGCTTTTTAGTTGCTCTAAAATCGACCCATTTTGTTTTGTTTATTCCCGAAGGGGGACTCTTCTGATGACAAGCAAAATACAATAATATTTTATAAAAAGATAATATTTTAACTTACTTGTGATTGTAATTGTTGATTATTATTATCATGAATCTTTTGATTTTCTTTTAATTTCTTTTCTAATTTATTAATATATGCTTCTATTTCTTCTTTCTCGTTTATTAATTTATTCAATTGTTTTTCTAATTCATTAGATTTTTGTTTTTCATTTTGTATTAATTTCATTGATTCTTCCTGTTGAATTCTTGATTCTTCATCATATAACGCTTTAATTTCTTCCACTTTTTTCGACATATTAAATGAAAACTGTTCATTTATTATTTTAATTTTAGATTCATAATCATTTATTATATCATTTTTTGATTGGTTAATATTATCATTATATATTTTATCTAACTCTTGTTTTATATTATACAATTTTTCTTCATTTTGTTGTTCTATTTTAGTAATTTGTAATGAATGATTATCTTTTAAAAGTTGCTGAAATGCTTTTTCTTTCTTTAATTCTGAAGAAGTGTCTTCTATTTCTTCATGCAATTTATTGATTGCTGCTTCTGAAGTTAATTGAATTTGATTTAATTGACGTAATAATTCATCCTTCTCATTCATCAAATCCATCACCTATCATTATAAATAATAATAATATTAATAATAGCAATAACAATAATAATAATAAAACAATAATAATAATAATAAAACAATAATAATAGGAAGGAGGTGCCCTATTGTGGCACGTTTCTTAACCGTTTTTTAGTGAAAAATTAACAGTAAATAAATAAATTCTAAAATTTCTTTCGTAAAGTAAACCGCGTTACATGAATTGATATAAGTGTCAGGGGAATATAGTTTCTGAAATGAATGTTAATTTTTCACTAAAAAACGTGCCATAATAGACACGCCACAATAGGGTACCTCCTTCCTAATGAATTCACAATTCATTCAATTCATTATAATAACTATACTTACTTCATTTGCAGTATTTTGTTGGTTTTGATTCAAAGATGATTCATATGAATCAATAATAGATTGTTTTTCTTTTTTATATTTTTCATTCATTTCATTTCTTATATTAATAAATTCTTGTTTTTTATCTTCATTTATTTTCATCCGTTCATTCATATGTTGATTTTTTAATTCATTCAATTCATTCTCATAATTTTCTTTTGTTGATTCTATTATTATATTTTGCTGTGATTGTAATTCTTTGACATGGGAGGTATACTGTTCATTCAATTCTTTAATTTGTAATTGATGACTTTGATTTGTATTATATAATATTTGTTTTTTAGAATCATTTTCTTGTTGTATTATATCATCTTTTTCTAATAATTCTTGTTGTAAATTATGAATTTTTGAATTATATTCTATTTCAATTTCATTTTTTTCATTTTCAATATTTTTAATAATAATAGAATAATCATATTTTAATTTCACTTCTAATTCATTTAAATATATATTATTGTTTTGTTGTAATAATAATATTTTATTTTCATATGATTTTATTAAATTTTCTTTTTCTTGTTCAAAATATTCATTTGATAATTTTATTTCTTCATTTAATAAATTTGTATTTTGATTATGTTTGTTCATCAATTCATCCAATTGTTTTTGTAAAATTATTTCTTTTTCATTATATTCATTTATTATTTCAGATTTATTTTGTTCGAATTGATCAATTAATAAACGATTATTTTCTCCCATTATTTCATCTTTTAATTTTAATTGTTCATTTAATAAGTTTATTTTATATATATAATCATTACTTAAAGAATTTATTTTATTTAATAAAATACTTTCAGATTCTTTTGCTTCATTTTCAAGTTTATTTATCATATTATTTAATTGAATTTCATGTGATTTCATCAATTCAGCCACTTTTTCTTTATTACTATTTTCTTGTTTTATAAATTGTTCCCGTAAAGACAAGATTTGTTCTTCTTTATGGCTTATTAATTCATTCATTTGTTCATTATTTGCACCTTTTAATAAATCAATTTCATGAGAATATTTTTTTTGTTGATTTATTATATCATTTTTATACTTTTCTTCTAATAATAATTGTAAATCATGTAATTCTTTTTTCAGTTTTTCTTTATTTTGATTATTTAAAAATATTAATTCTTCTTTATGTTCTTGTTGTATATTAATAATTTCATTTTCAAGACGATTTTTCATTTTATCATATAAATTTTGTTTTTTAATTTTTTCTTCTTCAAAATTATGTTCTAAATCTTGTAACTCATTTTTATATTGATTTTCACGTTCATTTAAAATGGATTTCATGCTTTCTTCTAATTTTGATCTTTGTTCAATTAATAATTTTGCTTCTTGACCTTGTTGTAATGCTGATGAATGGATAACTTCATTATATCTTTCCTTTGCCATAGCTAATTCTTCTTGAAGATTATTGATTAGTTTATTATGAGTAGATTCTAATTGCTTTCGTTGAGATGCTACATCAGATAGATGCTTGGCTATAATGGAAAGAACAATTTGAAATATGAAATGAGAAAAATAAGATAAAAGTAAAGTAATAGAATTGAGATGTTATTATAAACTACTCCGCATTGATTAGATGTAAGTTATGATAATAACTATAATTATAATTAACACTTTTAAATCGAAAAAATCATTAAGTTTATTACTCATGATGAATGAAAACTCTTGTTTATGCTCTATCGATTAGTTGATTTTTATTATTATTCGCAAAGAATGAGCTAGATAATGCTAGGAATAATTTTCCAAAGTACATGAGGATGCTTGTCTAGCTCATTCTCTGCGAATAGCATTATTATTATTATTATTATTATTATTATTATTATTATTATATTCATACTTTATAAAAGATAATTGCATCTTGTTATAATAATACCGATATAAATTAACCAATCGATAGATCAAAATTCATAATTATAGATTTTTCATTCATATGTACAATGAGGATCCTTATCTTGTTCATTCTTATTCTTATTATACTATACCTAATGCTTCACTCATATCTTCTTGATGCCTCTTCTCCATTTCTTGCTTTTCTATCCTCATTTTTTCTTGATCAATTCGCTGTCGCTCCATCCATTCCTGTTGTTGTTTGTTTAATGATTCATGTAAATCTTCTCTATTTTGCAATTGTAATCCTAATAATTCTTCTTTTAATCCATCAATTATTTCATCTTTTGCAAATAATTGTAATTTTAAATCTTTTTCAAAATTCTTTTTTAGATCATTTATTTCTTTTCTATAATTACTTTCATTTAATTGAATTTCATTTGCATGTAATAATTGTAAATCTTTCTTTTGTTGTTCAGATTCTTCAAGTTTGATTTTATTTTCTTCTAAATGATTTTCTAACTTTTTAACAGTTTTCTTTAATGTTTGGAATTCACTTTTATATTTCTTTGACATATTTTCTAATTCTTTATTTAATTCATCAGCTAATTGAGTATGATTTTCTTGAAAAAGATTCTTTTCTTTATTATACTTTTCAGTTAATTCATTCAATTGTATTTCAGATTCTTTCAATGCAGAAGTTAATTGTTCTTCTGTTTCATTGTAATCGTTTCGTAATTGTTCTAAATCAACTTTAAATTTGCCTAAACAAAAAAAATGTTATAATATCAAAAAAATTGGTGAAACTGTTTGTCTTGTTAGGAATTTAATAATACTAATTATTATTATTATTATTAAAATCTTATAAATTAACTAACCGTTTAAAGAAGATGCTTGTAGTTTCAATTGTTCTTCACAATCTTCACGTAAATCGTTTAATTCTTTTGTATGCTTTTCTTGAGATTTATTTGCAAATCGATCCATTTCTTCTTTATATTCTATTTGCAATTGTTTCTTTTCATTTTCAAAATGTATTTTAAGCTTTTCAATTGTTGCCAATAAACGAGACTTCTCTTGTTCATGTACTTGTTTTAAATTGGAATGCTCTATATTAAATAAAAATCATATCAAACATATTAAAATTAGTAATATTATAATAAGTATTATAAATTCAAAATACCTTCCAGACTTAATTTATCTCTTTCAGCAATCATATTTCTCATTTGCTCATCAAATTTGGCTCTTTGGTCCAATAAAATCTTTTGTTCTTCACCTTGTTTGGAATGACTCAATGCGATTGACTCTGCATACTTCTCTTTTGCATTAGTCAACTCTTCGTTTAATAAAGCAATTGCTTTAGCATGTTGATTGTGCAGCTGTTTTCTTTGAGCTGCAATATCTTCAATGTGCTTACCTAAGCATCAGAACATGTTTAAATAATGGTGAAATTGGTTTGAAAAATGATAAATAATATATTGACCATTCGATTCATCAATTTAAAAAGAGTGTTTGAATGAAATAACATATAATAGCTCATTTTTTAAAGATGGCATTGAATTTTACTATAGTATAAACCACTTTGGTATGATAATATTATCGTAACAAAGATGAATTATTGTTTTTATGAATTAATTAATTGAGTCAAAAACTCTCATTCTAATTATAAATTTATGTAATCCTTACTTTGTTCTTCTCTCATTTCTTGTTGATGCCTTGCTTCTAATTCATGCTTATCATTTCTTAATGTATCACATTCAATACGATGTTTTTCTAGTAATTCTTCTTGTTGCTTATTTAATGAACTATAGACATCGCTTTTATATTGACTTTGCAACTTCATCATATCATTTTTCAATGATTGGATGATTTTATCTTGTTCATCTAATAACTTATGATAATGTGTATCTTTTTCTTTTTTAGAAGAATCTAATTGTTCTAAATGTTTCTTCATAAGTAAATCCAACTCTTGCGTTTGAGAAGATTGAATTGCATTCACTTTATTATTAAATTGTTTTGATAATTGATTAGTTAATAAATCGATTTCTTGTTTTTGTAAAATATTTAATTCATTTTTTTGTTTTTGTAAACTTTCATTTAATATTATTTCATATGATTTTTTCAATTCTTTTATATTTAATTCATGTTTCATTTCTAATTCTTCTTCTGAAGAAATTATTCGCTCATCCATTAATTTATGTAATTGTTTTTCTAAATCATTTTTTTCTTTTTTTGATTTTGAAATTAAATCTTCCATTTCTTTTTTCAATTCTTCAATTTCTCGTTGATATTTTTCTGTTAATTTGATACGTTCTTTTTGTGTTAATAATATGATTTCTTCATCTGATTTCTTTTTCATTTCTGCTAATAATAAATCATATTGTTTGTCTTGATCTTTTGCTTTGTTTGATAATTCCACACATTTGTCATGATATTCTTTATCAACCTTTGCTTTATAATCGGCAAAATTTTGTTTCGCTTTTTCGACAAGAGCATCATTATTTTTACTAATTGCTTCATCTAATTCAATCTACAACACGTACAACCATAATAAGAAAAATTCACTACAACAGATTTTTTCATTCAATTCACTCATCAAAATGTAGTAATATATGGCTATTATGATAATATTATCTAATCAATGCAGAGTGGTTTATATTATAATAATATCTCAACAAACTTAAAAAATGAGCTATTATATGTTATATTTCATACAATTAGTCATTTGAATTGATGAATTGAATGAAAAAATCTCTTTGCTCTAATGTAATGTTAGATTTAAAAAATTAATAAGTAATAAAATAAAATAGACACCTGATATTTCTCTGCTAAATCATTGATTAATTTAGATTTTTCTCGTTCAAGATCTCGTTTCATTCGTTCAATTTCTTTCGCTGATCGATTATTCAATTCATTCAATTGCTTTGTTAAAGTTTCTTCTAGTTTTAGTTGATATGATTCTTCCAGAGCTTTTATTTCATCAGAGTGTTGCTTCTCAAGCTTTACTATTGCTTCACCTAAATTGCAATAATATCATTAAAGAATATAAAATATACTATGAAATATATAATTGAGTAAACTTCTAACATTTTAGAAAAACACCACAGAGAACAATACACACTACTCGATTTTCACACAATACGCAAAATTTTGGTGAAATAATAATAATAATAATAATAATGAAATAATAATAATAATAACAATAATAATAATAACAATAATAATAATAACAATAATAATAACAATAATAATAACAATAATAATAATAACAATAATAATAATAATAATAATAACAATAATAATAATAATAATAATACCTATTTCAGATTCAATAACATCTTTGACTTTATTCTCTGCAGTTGACATATGCTTCCTAAAAGAATCTTCTTTCTTTTGAAAATCACGTTTCATTTCATCTAAAGTATGTAAATGATCTTTTTCTATTTTATCAAGTTTTTGTTGATAAAATTCACTTTCTTTACTTAATTTTGTTTTCAATTCTTTAACAATTTTTTCACATTCGTTCATTAAGTCATTCATTTCTTTTTCTTTCGAAATTTCAAAAGATTTTTTATCTTGAATAAGCTTATTATTTATTGATTCTATTTCATTTAATTTTTCAATTTGTTCATCATTATATTTTTCAGATTTTGATTTTTCTTGTAATAATAATTCAAATTTCGATTTATCAGATAATATTTTATTATTTTCTTCTCTTAACAAGATAATTTTCTCATTTAAAAGTTCTTCCTCTTCTTCTTTTTGTTGTTTATATTGATAATATTCTTGCTGTATACGTGTTAATTCTTGATTTGTCATTGATAATAATGAGTCTTTTTTATTTAATTGTTGTGATGCATTTTCAATCGTTGATGATGTTTTTAATTCTAACTCATTTAATAATGTATTTAATCGTATCGTTAAATCACTTTTGTCTTGTTCTAATTCACTAATTCTTGTTTGATATTTTGAATTTTTCAGTAATAACATTTTGTTTTTAGAATTTAATTGTTCATTCAAACTCATTAGCTGTTCTTGAGATGCGGTTAAAGAGTTATTTACTGCTTGTAATTCTTGGATTTTTCTTTGTAAATCAGCAATTATGGAGTCTTTCGACACAAGTTGTTCATCAATTAAACGTTTTTCTTTACTTAATTTATTGACAGCTGATACTAAATCTTCTGATTCATTATTTCGTTCATGTAATTCCTCTTGTAGAATCTTTTTGTTAGATTCAATATCAACAATTTTTAAATTTAAAATCGAATTTAATGATTTTAATTCTTCAGCTTGTTTCAAAACGATACTTAGTTCAGATTGTGCACCTTTAGCTTGTGTTTGCCAAGCATCCACTACTTTTTGCATTCTATTTAACTGATCTTGAGGCTGTTGTGCAGCTTGAGAAGTTTCGTCTATTTCATAAATGGACATAATAAATTTAAAAAAATATAATATATGTATTTTTAATTTGTTTTTGTTGCAATCAAATGAAATAATTCATTATAATTTTATTACGTTGATTATATAATAAATACATAACTTCTTAAGAAGACGAAATGAAAAATAAAAATACATGTACCTAAAGCTTTTTTCAGCCATTTGATTTCTTTTTCTTGTTCTGCTATTCTATTTTGAGACATGGTTAACTCATCTTGCAGGGCTGACTGTAACACACTTATTTTATGTCTTTGAGAGTTGATTTGACCAGCCTGACTATGAATCACTTGAGATATTTGAGCTTCTAATAATTTCTTTTCTTTTTCATTCGCATCTTTTAATTCTGTTAAGCGACCTTTCAGAGCTAAATTCTCTTTCGCATCTTTCATTTGTAATAACTTCAACCTTTCAAACTCTGTAGTGCGATCGTCCAAACTTTTTCTTTTAATAAGATTTACATTATTAGGTACAATTAGCATTTATTTGAATAAAAATAAATAATGAAGACTTTTGAATATTAAATTCTATTAGATACTTACTTAAGACGGTCTATTTCATTGGTAACCGCATGAATGCCCGTATCACCAATAACATTCTTGTTAACTAATGATCGATTACGAACTTTCTTTGCACGTGATGAATACATTAACGAAATGAGAGTTTGTTGGTAATATTCACTACTGGTGCGAATAGTTGTGATCATAATTGTTTTCGAATTGCCACCCAAAGAATCTTTTAACAAATGAGTTAATTTCGAATTACGATATGGCACTGGGACTAACGTAGGTAAAACTTTTCCTGGTGATAATAACCCTTTTGACTGACTCCCACTAGCTAATTGAGCTTTTTGTTGTTGTATTAATATGGATGCATTTTTCGATAATGCTGATAAAACGTCACCTACAACAATTTTGAATATTGATTATTTATTGCAAAATAAATAAAGGAAAAAACTTTTACCTAAGGCAGTTAATGAAAGATTTATGTTTTGAGTTTCAAGAAGCGTATCTCCTTCCGCCCCAGATAATGCAACTCGTTCACTTCCAGCTAAGTCAACCAAATGAATTTTCCCAAGTCGGAGTTCGGTCTTATTATTCATCATTGTGGAAGTTAGAGAAGATGTAGTGCTTTCTAACAAGTTACCAGTACTTGCTGCAGCAGAAACTCGACTTTCAACATGAAATGTGAGAATTGCATGACTTCTACTCGCAAAATCGTTTCGAGTTAATTAATTAATTAAAAGTTTAGCAACTATACACTTGTACTAACTAACCTTGATGAAACATCATTACATTGTGTTGATCCGGTAGCACGCACTTTATTTCCTTTCGCAATTAATTGAAAAGCTTCTTGTGCTGATGTCACTGGTACTCTAAGGTTGGGTCCAGCGAGAAATACGCCAGCACTTGCACTTTCTCTAACTTCTATTTTGTCCGTTCTATGGGCAAATCCAGGATGTGCTGGTACAGGGAAACTGGATTTTGATCGGGCAGCAGAAAAGGTTGGTCCATATTGACTTTCAAATGCTGAATGATCTAAATCATCATAATCACCATAGAAACCGCTAATACTACTATGTTCATTTCGAAATGGATGCGAATTACTCGTGACCGAAGACGAATCTTTTGTTGAAGCAACATTCTCCAATAGATTACGAAATTGATTATTGTACAACTCGACATAACTTAAACGAATATAGAAAAATACATCTTGTTCTTGTGCAGCTGTATTCTCGATGTGACGAAAAATATCACCTAAAACCCAAAATATGAAACAATTTCAAAATCCATCAAATTAGTTTTGATTATTACATATTACCAATCGCTCTTGGAATAATTCCAGGTGCTGCTTTATTTCCAGTCATTGTGTATGATTTCCCACTCCCTGTTGTTCCATACGCAAATATAGTGGTATTATACCCTCGTACTGTCGCCAAAACATGTGCAGACACGCTTTGATACAATTCTTCTTGTGATGTCGTTTCCGGGAAAATTTGATCAAAACTAAACAATTTATCATCCATTGCTGAAACACTTTTCCTTGCTCCATAAACGCCATCAGGAGGCATAACTTTTAGGTTCTTCTCATCTAAAACGCCGATACAACTTTCGTGTGAGTGGTTCTTACTGTTGTTAATTGTACTATCAACTAACTCAGGACGAATCCTGATAAAAACTTGCACTGGTTCACTTGAATCATCCATTTTAAAAATATTTATTTATGTTAGGTAAACTAAATTAAGTTCGATATCGTAGTTTTGTATCTTAATTCTTGATCAAAGCACAAAGCACAAAGCTAAACAAAACTGAAATTAATTATAGAAAGTTAAATGGTTTCATCTATAATAGGGAATATTTTAACAGAAGAATCAATGTAACTACAAGTTCAGTATGACTAATGGGTTACTGGTAATTTTAATATAAATAATAATAATATTTTGATATTATTTTGAACATACTGCTAAATGAATGAATGAATAGTGCCTGAAATGGATGAAAATAACGTATACCTGCCTGACATCTGGCGGAATATGTTTAAAGAAGGGGATATATTATTATAACGATACCGAGAATCATAAGGAATTATAAGAAATAAGTTACAATAAAAATATGCCAGTATTAATGAAGTTTGTGAAGCATTCTTCGTATAACTTAATATAATTATGGTAATATTAATATTACAGTATATGTTATATTGCTTTAAATTGTAGGCTACTGGGGCTGTTGGGATTATAATGTATTGTATATATACTGTACATATGTATATACATCCATAACACCACATAAAAAAGAAAAAATTGTTATCCCTTTCCTATATAAAAACATCAAACTTCTTTTCGCATCAAATACATTATTGAGCAAGATGAGAGTATGTAGGTTTGAGAAAATTTATAAGCAGGGAGAAAATGTGCAATGGAGTGTGCAAAACCACTTATCGTCTATTTACTTATTGAACATTGTTGGGTACACCCCTACCCAATGAAATTTTGTTTATTTCTATTTCTTACATAGTTCATGAAATAAAACTCTTTTTGTCATTTTGATCATT
>VKHH01006140.1:0-25944 GCA_015144975.1 Epipyxis sp. PR26KG | reverse complement strand
TGAATATGATAAATGATATACAGGATTATATTGAATAAATAATTTCACGGTAATTGTAACTGGAATAAATAAATATAACAGGTATCGCTACCGTTTTTATTTCTCACACGCATGGAAGTATTTATTTTTGGATGTGGTTAATGCATTGGAATATCATTTCAAAAATGCTATGGATACTATTATTTGGTTTGATTTATTTAGCAATAATCAGCATAATACGTCTGATCGTGGATTTGATTGGTGGGCAACCACATTCAAATCAGCAATTGAAAAATTTGGTCATACTGTGATGGTATTACCACCTTGGAATGATCCTATTCCTTTGACAAGAGGTTGGTGCTTATTTGAATTGTATTGCACTTCTGCAACACAGAGTAGATTTGAAGTAGCAATGAGTGAGACTCATCAGAATATGTTCATAAATGATATAATTGAGAAAGGAAGTGATGTAGCAGTGAATGAAATGTTAAGCAAAGTGAATGTTGAGAGAAGTGAATGCTTTATAGAAAATGATAAAACTAATATATTCAATGCAATTCGAACAAGTGTTGGATTTGATAATTTGAATAAAATGGTATTTGAGCAGTTATCAGATTGGGTTATTCAAATCACAAATATGACCATGTCGAATGAAAACAACGAAATGAGAAAAATGTTAATTATGAATTCATTGGCAATATTATATCATAATCAAGGAAAATATGATCTAGCCGAGCCATTATATAAAGATTGTTTAGATAAGCGAAGAGTTATATTAGGTGATAATCATCCACACACTCTTAACTCTATGAACAATTTAGGTCTATTATATAAGAATATGGGTAAATATGATCTAACAGAGCCATTATATAAAGATTGTTTAGATAAGAAAAGAGTTATATTACTGTAGGTGATAATCATCCAAACACTCTTAACTCTATGAACAATTTAGGTCTATTATATAAGAATATGGGTAAATATGATCTAGCAGAGCCATTATATAAAGATTGTTTAGATAAGCGAAGAGTTATATTAGGGGATAATCATCCACACACTCTTAACTCTATGAACAATTTAGGTGGATTATATGATACTATAGGTAAATATGATCTAGCAGAGCCATTATATAAAGATTGTTTAGATAAGCGAAGAGTTATATTACTGTAGGTGATAATCATCCAAACACTCTTACATCTATTAACAATTTAGGTGGATTATATTATAATATGGGTAAATATGATCTAGCCGAGCCATTATATAAAGATTGTTTAGATAAGCGAAGAGTTATATTAGGCAATAATCATCCAAGCACTCTTAACTCTATGAACAATTTAGGTCTATTATATAAGAATATGGGTAAATATGATCTAGCAGAGCCATTATATAAAGATTGTTTAGATAAGCGAAGAGTTATATTAGGTGATAATCATCCAGACACTCTTCCATATATGAACAATTTAGGTGGATTATATAAGAATATGGGTAAATATGATCTAGCAGAGCTATTATATAAAGATTGTTTAGATAAACAAAGAGTTATATTAGGTGATAATCATCCAATCACTCTTAACTCTATAAACAATTTAGGTTTATTATATAATAATATGGGTAAATATGATGAATCTAAGTTGTCGTTTAACGAATGTTATGAGAGAAGTAGAATGTTTCTTGATGAAAATCATCCTATTAGAATACAAGCAACTAAAAACAAGAATAATAGTAATATTAATAGAAATAATCATGCAAAGGCAAAAAGATGCATAATATCATAATATTATAATATTATAAAGATGGTAGGAAAGGAAGGCGGAGAATAAGTTATGATGCGTAAAATAAAAAAGAAACTTAATTGATTGAAAAATTATTTATTTATTTGATGTTTGATTTTTTAGAAATGTTGATATGATTTAATAAGCATAATAATTGTTATTTTAATGTTTATATTTGAGTTAATGAATGAATGAATTGGTAGAATTAATTCACCCATTCATTTATTTATTCATGATGTCATCACATCATTTCACATGAATCATTATTATAATGTGCATACATGATTTCAAACTGGTGATATATCAAAAACAATATAACTTGCATTACTGTATTATAAATGTAATTTAATCAATTAATAAACAAATAATATTCCTTTTCTTTTATTTGATTATTATCATAATTATGAATAAAAAACTGTTTTCAAGATTATTTATTTGTATTTTCATGCAAGATTGGAATGAATATATTATATTTATTATATGTTCTGCTTCGTTCTTTGTTTTTTTCATGATTCATCCTCACACACACACGTATTAACATAGTTATGTTTGTATGAGGTGCTATAATCTCCATAAAATATGAAATGATCATTTTTATTATTATTTTATTTTTGATTTGATATTATTCATAAATGTATAAATGAAAACTCCACACAACACTCAACTATTCAATTCTAATTTTGTATCGCATATCAATTTCCAATTAATTATCATATATTTTGATTTTATTAAATAATAAAATCATTTATAAAATAATAATTCTGAAATATTACTATTACCATTGGTATGTGAATGATATTCATTCATTTTTATAATAATCATCGATATTATGATGAGCCACTTTGAATTCTCGGGACCAAAATGGAGCTGTGATCTCCGTGCGATCATGTAACCTATCATGATAATAACAAACGAAATAATGGATGAAAATTATCATCAAAATCGATAATAAATATTGTTATTATTCATTTAAAATATGATATGATTTAACTTACATATTCATAAATCGTTTCATCGAATAAAATGTTCGTTGATATCTTCCATCACGATAATAACCTACATATCATAAAATAACGTAATATAACATAACACAACATGAGATGAGATGAGATGAAATGGTCATAATCAAATAAAATTAATAAATATAATAATTAAAAAATTATAATAAATAATACTATAATAATATCATATTATGAGAATATTATTATTTGATTATTATGGATATATTTCATCAATTGTATTCTCATAATAATAATATGATATATTTGCCAACTCAACACGAAACTAGGTCTCGACGACAGAAATACAATATTATCAACAGAAATAATAATAATAATAATAGAGAAAAAGCCACAAAGTATCTTCAAACTAAACTATCAGCCATAAAGTGGAAGATGTTATTATAATTGTAATAAAAAATAATTGAGAACAAATTATTATCATAATTGTCAATAATAATAAATAATAACCAATAAAAGTAATAATAATAATAATAATAATAATAATAATAATAATACCTCTCAGTCTTGTGATATAAGCGGTAAACGTGGAGTAAGGTGTTCCTACAAATGTATGAGCATTCGCACAAATAACTTGTTCGATCATGCCAACATGATTCATGTTCATCAAATGATTCTCAGTCAATTTGGCTGATATTTCATAATTATATAAAAACTTAATGATGAAACCTGATCGAAGGATCGGATCGAAAAATGTCAAGTTTTTCTCATCTGTTGCAATGTATATTATCATACTAATGTTCCTATTGAACAGATGTTTTGTGTTATCCCAGATCGTGGCACAGTCTAATCGAGTATCTTTGTATTGGAAGTCACCGCGCCGAATATGCATTGCAAAGAATGTCGCATTGTGATTAGTATTCCCACCTAATGTCCTTCGATCAGCCAATTGAATACCCTACATTCATATCATAATACATATCATAATATATATCTTACATATCATCCGATCCATAAGTAGTATCATTATTACTATCGTTATTATTATTATTATTATTAATATCGTTATTATCATTATTATTATTATTATTATATTTATCAAATAAGTTTATCTAACCTGTACTTCTTTATGAGATAATAATGCTGATTCTGAATGCAATAACTTCACAACACGACCTATGATTATTTAAAATGATATTTTAAAAAGAATAAAAATAAATCATAATTTGATATATTATATTCATAAAAATAATTATCAACATTTAAAATTATATAAATTAAAAAAGTGACTATTTTAAAATTGTCATTTTATTATAAAATATATATTATAATCATATGAAAGTTACCTGCTGCACAAAATATTTCATCATGATATCTCAGCCTGTCTCTCGCTATTCGCTTGTATATTTGCTCGATATGATAATCTGCCCAATAAAGATACCTATCATGATACAATACGTATAATAATAAAGCCAAAACGATGATAAAATATGATAATTTATTTCATCATAATCGAATAAGTTCGGTTGAAAATCATCACCAAAATGTTAAAATATTTTAAATAATGATAATCTAGCTTTGAAAATGAATGATGACAAATAATAATACAATAATACTAATACAATAACAATTATGATTATAAACAATCATAATAATAATAATCTGTAACTTGTTCAGAATTCAATAATAATTATAATAATTTTATTATTAAATACAATATATTTAATTTAATTATTAAGATTATTATATAATAAATACATTATTTATAAAGAAGAGATAATAATAATAAAATAATAATAATAATGATAAAGTTTGAGGATAAAATGATAATAATTCATAATCATCATCAGTAGATGGCATAATCAGGTATGAAATAATTGTTAGTTTCGGGCTCTGAGCTAGACTAAGAAGATTTCCGAATTAGGTGAGCCCCTCTTAATCATTTTGAAAAACAATGATAACGAATTATCATAATATTATCAACAAAGTTAATAATAATTATAATTATATTCTTACACATAATAATGAACCAATAGTCGATGTGATTCTCTATTATCGCCTATAAAATAATAAAATCATTTCAGATAATATCATAATATAATCATAATCTTAATAATATTACCAGGAAAATAAATCACTTTTTTATTATGGAAATCTTCCCGGTAAGGAATCATTCTCCTGGTTCCTTTATAAGTCATTGCGAGTAAATGTTTCCTATAATTATTAATAAAATGAAAGAATAAAAAATCCAGTCACACAACACATTTCCTAAATCAGGTTTACACGTGAAAAGATAAAATAGGATATGATTATTAATTATATATTAAATAATTATAATATAATTGGAAATAAGAAGGGGTGCCCTGTTGTGGGACAAATTCGACCATATATTTCTATACAATACATTCATTTCGTAAACTATAATCCAACTATAATTTATTTGAATTGAGTTAATAAGCAAAGATTTACGAAAGAAAAGCTTTAGATTTTATTTTTACTATAATTTCTTATTCAGAAACCACACTTCCTTATTATAAAAAATAAGTGTTGCGAAAAAGTTGGTTTTTTTAATTTTAATAAACTCACATAAAATATAATAATTTTCTTTTGTTATAATAGAATGTGCTTACCTTTTCGCAAATCTTCCGAAAGTGACATTTTTCTCAATTATTCCATCAGCATTAATTGATGAAGTCTCAGTGATATTAAATCCAATGAAATAACTAATAAAAATAAATAATAATAATAATAATAATAATAATAAAGCTATTGAAATTCTTTAGCAAAATATTATTATTGTTATCATCATTAAGAATTTAACAAATATAAAAATAAATATTTTTTGCAAAATCGGGTGGAATAATGATAAAGCAAGAAAATAAAGTTCAAAGATGAACTAAATATTATAATTATTTTTCATTTATTATTATGATTAGGCTGTGAAGTATTATTTGAATCAATATATTCATAAGCAAAGTATGATAATAGCATAGCATACCTTGTTGGATTCCATTCACGTGTGAAGCATGCTTGTTCTAAATAGTCAGTGAATGCTTTATTACCTGGTCGAATATCCTATCATACAGCAAGTACCCATTAAACTAAGCGATGATTCGTTCATATTTATTTTATGGCAGCATCGAAATTATCTGATCGATGGATCCTGTGGTGTGATATGTCATATAATTTAACTTACCGTAAGCGATGATGGAAAAGGTCTTTTTAATAACCCCTTCTTAGCGACAGTCTTGATGAATGTTTTCATCGATATTATATCTAATCCTTCTCTAATCTGGACAGTATGAGATTACCACATGGTTAATATAATGATAGTAAACAAAAGTTGAACTATTTTACATAAAATTGATGCAGAAGATACTCATTATTATGACAAATAAAATAAAATAAAATACAAAAAATATTATTATAATATAAATAATACAAACAAACTAAAAGCTTTTAAATAATATCATGAAAAAAAATATATTTATAAATAATAAACTTGGAAGATTTTCCTCACCTTATTCAAATCAAAATACATATCTAATGAAGACTTGTTCTCTTCCCATACCGAATTCTGACATAAAAAATAGTAGTTATTATTTTTTATTTATGAAATTAATATTGTTTTTACCTTAGTTAACAAATAAAAATAGCCCATTGGAGGTAACACCAGAGTCCTTCCGGTGGCATGAGCAAATAATATAGCAGTTTCAACCGACATTCTGCAAATCAAATAATAATAAAAGTTACATGTATGATAAATTGCATGTTGTATCTTTTTAATCGAACTTAACAGCCATAAGATAGAGAATTCAATAATAATAATACCAGTACAGTAGTATTGTTATAATGATACATTTTAACAAATTAAGCAAAGGAATGTGTTCAGAATTCGATATTAACAATAATGATAAAAATATAATCATATTACTAATATTAAACCCAAGTAGCATAAAAAGCTCATATCTATTTTATAATATTACGATCGGTAATAGAATCTTTCACCTGATGTTATTCCAGCCTCCTGAATCAGGCATAAAAACCACATATTTCAACTCGTTGGGATTAGCTTTCAGTCCTAAAGGATGACGCAGTGGTGATGAATAGCAATCATCAGGATGAAACCTCTTATTCCAATACCGCACATAACTATACATATCACACGTAGGTGGGAATGATTCTTGACAAGTCATTGATTTATTATTATAATTAGATTTTGTATTTGTTAAGGATCTTTCCTTCGGAATGAAATCTGTTGGAGTTGCTGGATGCATACGATTCAATTCATTTTGCATTACCATATTGTTATTATTCGTATCGTGTTCAGACTCTTTTGGTATAAGGTAATTATCATCATTATATTCCATATCTTCAGACTGATAATGATTATCAAACATAGCATGTGATAAATCATTAGTTGAATTGACGGCAGAACTGCTATTTCTAATCACTCCAATCGAGAAGTTACCAACAGATTTAATCGGTGCTATAATATTTAGTAAATCGTCATTATAATAATGATATGAAATATCTGGAGGAGGACGAAATGTGGAAATGTTACCATCATTATTGTTCTTATCATCATCGTTATATACATTTGGAAAGATTACATTTAATAAATCATCGTGATAGTAGTAGTCACCAATCCCAATATGGGATAGATGAGTAACATTTTCATCTATTGTACTATTAGTGAGTTTATGGAAACTTTCAATCTTATTAGTATTCGCAGAAGTTATTCCCAATTCCGGTTGAGTCTGATTAGGCTTGGGCATTAAAATATCATCACCCAATTCTTCAGAATAATTGTTGGTAGCATCATCCTCTATATGGAAATCGGATTTTATTGTTGCATAAGTTTTGGATTTAAATGTTGGAACATTCTTTTTTGAGTTGTGAAATTCAGTAATTCTCTTTTCAAATTTATTCACTTTTTTCTCATAATTATTAGTGATTTTACTATCATTATTCACGAATGCCACCGAAATTGTTTTAGAGATAACAGGATAAGATTTTGTAATTGGTGATAATGGGTTTTGAAGTTTATGTTTATCAATTATAACAGATTGTGAATTCTGATTTTGAATAACTTCAGTTTGAAATGGTTTCGATAAACTGTGTAATGTAGAAGAACTATTCTCAGACAGCAAAAATGCAGTATATAATAAAGAGATTACAGATAGCATTGCTATAATCAACGCTTTGTAGGAAGCTCTCATACTTTCCACTAAAAGTAGACTGTTTGATATTTATTGGAAAATAAGGGGATTAGAGAGGCAAACATTGAATATCATATTTAGAGAATTTCAACGAATGAACAAATACTTTTATGATTAAACGGTGGATTAAACTATACTATATATAGTATATATATAAGATAAGATGTATCAGATAGAGCTGTGTGTACAGTATAAGTAAGTTAAAATGAGGCTAGGAACAATTTTATAATTTTAGCAATGGTATAAGAGGATCACGGATTTGCGAATCACTACTATTATATTTGTATATTTAAAAATATATTATTGATATATTATTATTTATTTTCTACAACACTTTTTACTCATCATCTCTCTCGTACCGGTTCTTGTTATAGGAGGAGGGTTAAAGTTTTATAGGAGGAGGGTAATAAAAAACATTTTAACTTATATTATTTTTTATTTTTATATATGAAGACTAGTAAAGAAATATCATTGCGACACAGAAAAGTTGGGGATTTAACTCTTGAATGTGACTGTTAAGGGGAAGTCTAATTTACCAACGCAAAATCTGTAAAAATGTTTAGATATATTTTTCGAGTTTTGGTGCTTATCAGTGAGTGCTATGCATTTTCCATTGCATTTCACATCTCAAATCCTAGCAATTACTTACTCAAAGTACCAGCTTTAGTTCATAGATCATTTGCCCTTTCATCCACAACTCTGCGACCATCTGAGGTTGAGTTACCCCCGCCAACTCCGAAATTGGTTAATCTTCTTATCAATTCACCATTATTTAAACCAATTGTAAGTATAGCTAGGCGATCTATGGTTAGTACCGCCACCAATGCTGGCGTAGATTGGACCGGAAATGTTGACAACTTGTTAAGTAAAAGTGGAATCAATTGGCAAGAAAATGTACAAAATATTATTGATGAAAACAAGGAATTGCATGACAATATACCATCCTATTATAAAAATAGTTTTCATGGGTATGAGGAAGGAAATTTGTGTCTACTTGCTGCTGTAGAACAGGAAGTGGCTGGTTATGCTGTTGGAATAAGAAACTTTCCAAAGGAAGGTAAAAATAATAGTTTCAAGAAAACAATACACTTTACATAATATATATATTAATATTTTGGATATTTTTACTATATTATTTACTTGATTTTATCGTAATTTTTATCGTGTTATTTCAGGTTTGAATGGTGAAGAAGTATTTCGTCAATCATTTGACAAAGAATTAGCTTCCTTGGGTTTGACTGGATCATCATTACGTGCAAACTCAACTATTGTTGATTTTGGATGTGGAACTGGAACATCAACTCGTCGTATAGCATCAATGTTTCCACAAGCAAAGAAAATAATTGGTTTCGATTTGTCACCATTTATGATTGCTGTTGGTAGAGCTTTGTTAAATTATGTTCCTCAAAAGAAAATCAGTTGGATTCATCCAATAGTATCTGATGATAGAATATCTTTACAATATGAAGATGTTGCAAATACGAAGTTGGCATCTGAAAGTGTTGACTTAGTGACTATGTTTCTCATTTTACATGAGTTACCAACTCAAGCAACTGTGAATGCCATCAAAGAAGCACAGAGAATATTAAAACCAGGTGGAATATTAGCTATATCAGAAATGGATCCTTCATCATCAGGATATAGAAAATTAAGAAGTAATACTATGTTATTTTCATTAATTCGATCAACGGAGCCCTACCTAGACGATTATTTTGATGTGATTGCTCCAAAATTACCTGACTTATTACAATCCCATGGCTTTGGTGGAATTAAAATAGGAGCTGCTACGGGTAGACACATGTCAATCGTTGCGACAAGGAATGGTGTGATTGATTATCGTCCAAGTGATGAAGAAAGATTACTCATTGATCAACATATGTAATATTGTAATGATAATATTGTATTGATGAGATATTGAGATGATTATATTATTATTTTTAAATAATAATAAATAATATTAATTTTGTTTTCACTGTTTTAAATAAAAGAAAATTAAGTTGATATTATGACTTTCTTTTTCTCTTGACCGTGGAATATCATTGGTATCTGAAGGAAAAAGAATTGAATCCATCAAGTTCATCAATATCACACACATTTTAAAATCAAAATTTACAATACATTATTTCTTCATCACTAGTTCATCCATTTACAGTAAACTATGTCGCATCAGTTAGTAATGACAGCAAGTCATAACAAAGGTAAGGATAGCTTCACAATTGTTTTTACGATGAAATAAGATGTATTCTTTATAATAGTAAATATATATATTCAACTACAATCAAAATCATAATTAAAATAAGATTAGAACTTATCCTTCACCAGTTCAATAGAGTGTCTCCCATGCTATGGTAGGGGGGTTATGATAACGAGTCATACTATTATAATAAAATATATTATTATTATTAAGTATCGACATCAGTTCGTTTGAAGAAGATCTCTGCACCACTCATAGAATAAAATAATTGAGCTGATTCACGTCGATAAGCTTCGAGTTTCTTGCTTGTCAATTGCAAAGTATGAATCTAAAATAACATCAAATCAAAATAATCATAAAATTATATTTATTATCAGCATCATTATAATTATTTATTATTATCGCTATGCTAACATTATTACATTTTTTAATTATTATAAAAAAATAGTAAAAATGATTATTATTATTATTAATCGATATAAACCTCATCTTGCTCATCATAGGCAGCAGATAAATCTTCGTCTTCATCTTTTGCTTTGCTCTTTGTTCCAAAACTGAAAAATGAACCTTTTCTTTTTGATTTTTCTTTTTCAGCTTCTTTTTTATCTCTATTATTATTAAATTATTATTATTAAAATATTATTATTATTATTAAAATATTATTATTATTATTAAAATATTATTATTATTATTATTAAAATATCATTATTATTATTATTATCATTATTATTATCATTATTATTATTATTATTAAAATATTATTATTATTGTTATTATAAATACATATTTATAAATTAAATAAAACAATAATAATAATAATCGTATAATAATTATTATTTATAAAAGAATATGAGGAGTTGCTTCGAAGGAGCAACATTGGCCGGGCAAATCCTTCTTATATTAATATACAGTAAATGATATTATCAAACCTAATCTCTTGCTTCACTTTGAGCTCCTTGGTATCAGCTTTGATCTTCAGATTAACAGACTCAATCCAATGCAAAGATTCGTTTTTACGACTCTAACAATAATAAAAATGATTAATATTTATAAATTTTAAAAACAAACATTTAAATATTATGATTATAAATTATAATGAGAAATTATTATTATTATTTGTATTTTGTTCACAATTCGAAAATAGTCACAAAGAAATAATGAGAAATATAATAAAAATAATAATAAAATATATTATAAATATATTGAATATGGAATTATGATAAGAATAAAGAATGTGAGAGAATTATGATATGCTATATGTTTGTTATGATAATAATAATAAATATAAAATAGCTGTAATTGTCATAATAATCATATAAGAGTATTGGTGACCATCGCCAATGAGCTAACCTTGAAGTTATGAGTGAGAATAACAATACAGTAAAAATAATAATGATAATTTAATTTTTAAGCGAAAATTTATTTAAATTATTTGGATGAAAATGATGAAAACTGTCTCCAATTAATACATATAACTTATTAATAAGGCTATGGCTTATGGTTTGTTACCTGCTTCAGAATGGCTAAACAATAAGCAATACCAACAGCGAACCCATCATCGGTGAAATACATTTCTTTGTTAACTCCTCGTGTTGATTTGTACATTGAATCCTTTGCTAGCAATGATGCATCAATCCATGAGATACATAATGCTGGAACTATAAATATGAAGAATATGAATGAGAGAAAATTAATAATGATTGATTATGACGATAACTATTATTATTGTTATTATTATATTATCATTATAATAATAATTATAATAACTTTCATCGATTTATTTCTTACCAATCATATAAAATGTCTTTAAATGATCATGTTCTGCTGTGAGTAACACCGACTGGAACACATTCACAAGCACTTTAAAATAATCACTTCCTTCTCCAAAGTTCTTTACCAATGTATTGATCACATCATCCAAGTTTTTACCAGCTCGGATAGTCTCTTCAGTTAATTTTGCACCTAATATTATTGAAAAATAGAAATTAAAAAACAAAAAATAATAATAAAATATCCTTAATTATATATTAGTGTTTTAATACCTTCTCTTCCATCCACTTCTCCATTCCCAGAATTCTCTTCGAATGAAATGATATCATCAAATTCTGGCAAATACTTCACTGCTTCACTGCAATAATACATCGAAGCAGACCTCACCATACGCACATATCCTAATGCATTTCCAATCTCAGTAATAAGAATTCTGAACTGATCTAAAAATGATTTCCCAGCTTCATTCACACCTAATTTACGAATATCTTTTGCAAATTTAAATGCTCGATCATAAGGATACATATTATTAATATTAGGTTCATTTTTATGTTTTTTAAACCAACGATGTTCACGTGACAAATGAGCACGAATATAATCATCAAATAAAAATTGACTGAAAATATGAAATTTAGATGATAAGAATTGATAAGTGAAGTTAACTGTAGTATTCAAAACACCAAGACCATGTTGTCGAATTGATGCAGCAATACTTTGGATTTTGATTGTATTAAGATGTTTTGATGATTTTTCAGGTCGATATTCCATAAATTGTTGCATATTCATATTATAAGTGAATCGACTAACAAAAACATGAATATTTCTCATTATTTGCAACACATCTAACCCTTGGTCTAATGATCCCATAGGTAAGAAATTATCCATTAACTTCAATCCTAATTTCTCGGCAGCTAATGATCGCATATCTGAGTATGTTCTCCAATCATGCAAAGCAATTGTTGTCAAATTATAGAAATTCATGTCAAGATAATGTGTGACTTCATTTTTAATGTCAACAATTAATCCTAATATTCGTAATGGTGCCAAATCAAGAAATGGTCGTAATGGTTTAAGATTTTCTGTTTTTGGATTTAATGCTTGCATATGATCAAGATGCTTGGTATGGATATGTAATCGAAGATCTGTTTCGATATCAGCACATAATGGCTCAATAATACACATCTTTAGACCAGCACATAAATTCAAGCGATAATTAACGAAAAAAGGAGTAACATCAGAATGAGTGACCATTTGACATAATTTAATTCCATCTTCAAATGCACTGAAAATATACTGTAATCGACTGGCTTCAGTAGGCAATGAATATATTGCATGGACCAATGGAGGTAGCAATGCAAGATGATTGTACATAAATGAAGTATCGCATGTATTTAACACATCTTTCGGAAAATTTGCAAGTGCTAATAACTTATTCAAATATCCTCGGATCCGATTATTGTCTTTCTCATTACTGACTGATGAAGACAACACAATCTCAATCAGAACTAATAAAGCACTTTGTCGACAAGTAGAAAAACTGTCACTGCTTTTTAAAAGATCTTCTAATGCACAAATAACACCCATTTCGATTTGTTGAGTTGGATCCAATTTTTTAAAAGCTTGTAGTTTTTGTCGATATGATTGAACAATTGTAAAGATAGCTAATGCATGCATTCTTACAATATGAACACTAGATTCAGCAATTGCTTTGTCTTTTCTCACAAATGTGTATTCTAATGCTTTCAAACATTCCAAAAGTGTCGCAATATCATTTAAATTGTTTTTCGTGAGAGGAACTTGCATGGAGGAATGAAGCACAAGACATGATTTACATAAATAAGATGCTCGCATAGCAAGAGATAATCCTTTCAAAAGAATATTGCCAAATAATTCTAAATTTTGGTCAGGATTAGATTCGTTGCGATAAAATGCTTGTATTCTACTCTCAGCAAGAATCATCCATGCTTTGCATTGTGCCAATAATGCCACTACACGTCCATTGAGATTTACATCAAATTGAGCAATGTAAAACCTTCGATAAGCTTCTGGTATTGGTGGCTCTAATTTTTTCAAGTCTAATGGAGCATATGTCATCAAGAATTCACCAGTTGTCCACATCACTGAATTGGAAATAATGACTACTGGTACAGTCTTTTGAATGCCCCATATGACACGATGAAGTTTGGCATCTGGTGGTAACTTTGTTGGAAGTAAACGACGATATAAGGCATACAAGCCAACGCATCCCATTATTGTATAACGTTCAGACAATTCAGAATTTGTGCCAATAACCGCTAATGAATTCTCAATAATAAGTTTGAGACAATGAAGAAACTCTCCAGTTAGAAATGCTTGGTTATTTCTCACATTAATCTGAATACTATTCCCAGCATCATCAAAAGTTGCTTCAAAGTTTTGTTCGATACACCCTTTAAAAATTTCACCAATCATAATGCTTTGGTCAATTGAAACAAGTAATCGTTCAAATTTAGCAATGCTTTCGATGGAAGTGTTGAATGAAGGGGGGTCAGCTCGAATGTAAGAGATCATCATTTTATACAATGACCAAGATTCCAATAGAATATCATTATTCTTAATGATAGTATCAAGTGACATTAACACACTCAATAAATCTGATAAAGAGTAAAAGGCGGAAGGTAAATGTGTTCGATTGAAAATAAGTCGATACAAACTATCTTGAGTATTCATCAAAGAAGATATCTGTTGAACCAAATTCATCGCCACAGCATGGCATCTATCCACAAAATTACTTAATTCTTGCAAGAAGGGCAAAAACTTCCCCATCATTTTTTCTTTCATTCCTGGAATGTTAATGTTGCTGAAATCAACTTTGTTTTTAACCTCTGGTGCATTTTGGCCAAACATGCTCAATGGACGATAAAATCTAGTTTCAGCAATTTCTTTTAACTGGCTTATTTCATCGCATAAAAATATGATAATATTAACCATTTTCTTTACAACATCATTATTGTATGATGAAAGTATCAAAAGGTCTTGAGGTAGGACTCTTTCAAATGGTTCAAGAGCCATACGAACAGGAATATTATGTGAGTTGGATGATACACCAATTGCATCATGAGTAGTTTGCTCAATTCTTCGAAGTGTAATCTCATGTTTTTGTACGAATAGTAAGGCAGTCTGAATATGCTCATCTCCTGGACGTTTTTGAGAAGTATCCAAATCACCCCCAATGTTATCTAAAAGAGACATGATAAACTGGGTCAAACCAATGAGAAAAGATTTTGTCACCTCGAATGCAGCTTGAATTCAAATGAGTTGGGAAAACAACAACATAATAAACGTCATCATCATGATTAAGTTAAATAATAATTTACAATTTATAACGCCTCACAAAATCCATCAAATAAAGAGTAAATTAAATTTTTCACTGAAATTATTATACTCAAGCAATTATTTCTAAATATTCTTTTGGTGGTGTTGAATTGATTTTAATTTATGACATTTAATATTATTAACATTTTCCGGTTTTGACGTGTGAAAAACCAGCAGCAGGGAAAAGTGAAAATGACTGATGCGGGATGTATAGTTTTTATGTTTTTATCAAATTTAGCAGAGAAGATATATAATCCTGTAATGCATTGTAGCAATTTTTAACAGCTGTCATACTGTCACATCATCATATCGCTCGTTTTTAAAATTAATCAACAAATTATAAAAATAATTAATAACTTAAACATACGAGTGAAACAAACACAAAATACAGTAATAATACATTAACTCAATAACTACAGAGCCTACAGAGTGCAAAGAAGCGAAATTTAGAAGTCTATTATATATAATCTTAGTTATAGAATAAGGCAAGGAATGAAACCAGTCATCATAAAGGCAAAATAAATTTTTCCATATACTTACTCAAAGTCTCAAAGTTCATTATTAGTACAATTAGGTGATGTGAAATAATACTTAAGATTTATATATATTGTATAATAAAAACAAATAAATTACTTATTAGTTTCTATTTGCTCAGTTATAACATATTAGATGGGTATATATTTATCAACGCCTTCCACTGAAATCTTCACTGAAGAAGGCAATGGTGGAAATATCAAATATGCAGTCGGAGAGATGCAGGTTATTTAAAATATTTCAGCATTATTGTTTGGGAGAATATGTGCCTTTTGTTAATAACTAACTTTGCAATCTCGTTATCTTATAGTTCATGATTTTATTTTGAAAAATATGTATGAGTATTATATTTTTCCTTTGTGAATATAAATTAACTTTTAATTAATTCTTCTTTATTATTTATGCATGTTGTATACAAAGGGTTGGCGAAAAAATATGGAAGATGCTCATGTTGCCGCAGTTGATGTGAAATTTGGTGAAAATGATAATACAACCATATCTGTATTTGGTGTTTTTGATGGACATGGTGGTAAGATTTTATTTCATATTCAAGATCTTTTTAATTTTGGATGTTTTCTGCTCTTCAAATATCTAAATTTCTCTTCAAATAGTAAAAATGATTATTATTATTATTAATCGATATAAACCTCATCTTGCTCATCATAGGCAGCAGATAAATCTTCGTCTTCATCTTTTGCTTTGCTCTTTGTTCCAAAACTGAAAAATGAACCTTTTCTTTTTGATTTTTCTTTTTCAGCTTCTTTTTTATCTCTATTATTATTAAATTATTATTATTAAAATATTATTATTATTATTAAAATATTATTATTATTATTAAAATATTATTATTATTATTATTAAAATATCATTATTATTATTATTATCATTATTATTATCATTATTATTATTATTATTAAAATATTATTATTATTGTTATTATAAATACATATTTATAAATTAAATAAAACAATAATAATAATAATCGTATAATAATTATTATTTATAAAAGAATATGAGGAGTTGCTTCGAAGGAGCAACATTGGCCGGGCAAATCCTTCTTATATTAATATACAGTAAATGATATTATCAAACCTAATCTCTTGCTTCACTTTGAGCTCCTTGGTATCAGCTTTGATCTTCAGATTAACAGACTCAATCCAATGCAAAGATTCGTTTTTACGACTCTAACAATAATAAAAATGATTAATATTTATAAATTTTAAAAACAAACATTTAAATATTATGATTATAAATTATAATGAGAAATTATTATTATTATTTGTATTTTGTTCACAATTCGAAAATAGTCACAAAGAAATAATGAGAAATATAATAAAAATAATAATAAAATATATTATAAATATATTGAATATGGAATTATGATAAGAATAAAGAATGTGAGAGAATTATGATATGCTATATGTTTGTTATGATAATAATAATAAATATAAAATAGCTGTAATTGTCATAATAATCATATAAGAGTATTGGTGACCATCGCCAATGAGCTAACCTTGAAGTTATGAGTGAGAATAACAATACAGTAAAAATAATAATGATAATTTAATTTTTAAGCGAAAATTTATTTAAATTATTTGGATGAAAATGATGAAAACTGTCTCCAATTAATACATATAACTTATTAATAAGGCTATGGCTTATGGTTTGTTACCTGCTTCAGAATGGCTAAACAATAAGCAATACCAACAGCGAACCCATCATCGGTGAAATACATTTCTTTGTTAACTCCTCGTGTTGATTTGTACATTGAATCCTTTGCTAGCAATGATGCATCAATCCATGAGATACATAATGCTGGAACTATAAATATGAAGAATATGAATGAGAGAAAATTAATAATGATTGATTATGACGATAACTATTATTATTGTTATTATTATATTATCATTATAATAATAATTATAATAACTTTCATCGATTTATTTCTTACCAATCATATAAAATGTCTTTAAATGATCATGTTCTGCTGTGAGTAACACCGACTGGAACACATTCACAAGCACTTTAAAATAATCACTTCCTTCTCCAAAGTTCTTTACCAATGTATTGATCACATCATCCAAGTTTTTACCAGCTCGGATAGTCTCTTCAGTTAATTTTGCACCTAATATTATTGAAAAATAGAAATTAAAAAACAAAAAATAATAATAAAATATCCTTAATTATATATTAGTGTTTTAATACCTTCTCTTCCATCCACTTCTCCATTCCCAGAATTCTCTTCGAATGAAATGATATCATCAAATTCTGGCAAATACTTCACTGCTTCACTGCAATAATACATCGAAGCAGACCTCACCATACGCACATATCCTAATGCATTTCCAATCTCAGTAATAAGAATTCTGAACTGATCTAAAAATGATTTCCCAGCTTCATTCACACCTAATTTACGAATATCTTTTGCAAATTTAAATGCTCGATCATAAGGATACATATTATTAATATTAGGTTCATTTTTATGTTTTTTAAACCAACGATGTTCACGTGACAAATGAGCACGAATATAATCATCAAATAAAAATTGACTGAAAATATGAAATTTAGATGATAAGAATTGATAAGTGAAGTTAACTGTAGTATTCAAAACACCAAGACCATGTTGTCGAATTGATGCAGCAATACTTTGGATTTTGATTGTATTAAGATGTTTTGATGATTTTTCAGGTCGATATTCCATAAATTGTTGCATATTCATATTATAAGTGAATCGACTAACAAAAACATGAATATTTCTCATTATTTGCAACACATCTAACCCTTGGTCTAATGATCCCATAGGTAAGAAATTATCCATTAACTTCAATCCTAATTTCTCGGCAGCTAATGATCGCATATCTGAGTATGTTCTCCAATCATGCAAAGCAATTGTTGTCAAATTATAGAAATTCATGTCAAGATAATGTGTGACTTCATTTTTAATGTCAACAATTAATCCTAATATTCGTAATGGTGCCAAATCAAGAAATGGTCGTAATGGTTTAAGATTTTCTGTTTTTGGATTTAATGCTTGCATATGATCAAGATGCTTGGTATGGATATGTAATCGAAGATCTGTTTCGATATCAGCACATAATGGCTCAATAATACACATCTTTAGACCAGCACATAAATTCAAGCGATAATTAACGAAAAAAGGAGTAACATCAGAATGAGTGACCATTTGACATAATTTAATTCCATCTTCAAATGCACTGAAAATATACTGTAATCGACTGGCTTCAGTAGGCAATGAATATATTGCATGGACCAATGGAGGTAGCAATGCAAGATGATTGTACATAAATGAAGTATCGCATGTATTTAACACATCTTTCGGAAAATTTGCAAGTGCTAATAACTTATTCAAATATCCTCGGATCCGATTATTGTCTTTCTCATTACTGACTGATGAAGACAACACAATCTCAATCAGAACTAATAAAGCACTTTGTCGACAAGTAGAAAAACTGTCACTGCTTTTTAAAAGATCTTCTAATGCACAAATAACACCCATTTCGATTTGTTGAGTTGGATCCAATTTTTTAAAAGCTTGTAGTTTTTGTCGATATGATTGAACAATTGTAAAGATAGCTAATGCATGCATTCTTACAATATGAACACTAGATTCAGCAATTGCTTTGTCTTTTCTCACAAATGTGTATTCTAATGCTTTCAAACATTCCAAAAGTGTCGCAATATCATTTAAATTGTTTTTCGTGAGAGGAACTTGCATGGAGGAATGAAGCACAAGACATGATTTACATAAATAAGATGCTCGCATAGCAAGAGATAATCCTTTCAAAAGAATATTGCCAAATAATTCTAAATTTTGGTCAGGATTAGATTCGTTGCGATAAAATGCTTGTATTCTACTCTCAGCAAGAATCATCCATGCTTTGCATTGTGCCAATAATGCCACTACACGTCCATTGAGATTTACATCAAATTGAGCAATGTAAAACCTTCGATAAGCTTCTGGTATTGGTGGCTCTAATTTTTTCAAGTCTAATGGAGCATATGTCATCAAGAATTCACCAGTTGTCCACATCACTGAATTGGAAATAATGACTACTGGTACAGTCTTTTGAATGCCCCATATGACACGATGAAGTTTGGCATCTGGTGGTAACTTTGTTGGAAGTAAACGACGATATAAGGCATACAAGCCAACGCATCCCATTATTGTATAACGTTCAGACAATTCAGAATTTGTGCCAATAACCGCTAATGAATTCTCAATAATAAGTTTGAGACAATGAAGAAACTCTCCAGTTAGAAATGCTTGGTTATTTCTCACATTAATCTGAATACTATTCCCAGCATCATCAAAAGTTGCTTCAAAGTTTTGTTCGATACACCCTTTAAAAATTTCACCAATCATAATGCTTTGGTCAATTGAAACAAGTAATCGTTCAAATTTAGCAATGCTTTCGATGGAAGTGTTGAATGAAGGGGGGTCAGCTCGAATGTAAGAGATCATCATTTTATACAATGACCAAGATTCCAATAGAATATCATTATTCTTAATGATAGTATCAAGTGACATTAACACACTCAATAAATCTGATAAAGAGTAAAAGGCGGAAGGTAAATGTGTTCGATTGAAAATAAGTCGATACAAACTATCTTGAGTATTCATCAAAGAAGATATCTGTTGAACCAAATTCATCGCCACAGCATGGCATCTATCCACAAAATTACTTAATTCTTGCAAGAAGGGCAAAAACTTCCCCATCATTTTTTCTTTCATTCCTGGAATGTTAATGTTGCTGAAATCAACTTTGTTTTTAACCTCTGGTGCATTTTGGCCAAACATGCTCAATGGACGATAAAATCTAGTTTCAGCAATTTCTTTTAACTGGCTTATTTCATCGCATAAAAATATGATAATATTAACCATTTTCTTTACAACATCATTATTGTATGATGAAAGTATCAAAAGGTCTTGAGGTAGGACTCTTTCAAATGGTTCAAGAGCCATACGAACAGGAATATTATGTGAGTTGGATGATACACCAATTGCATCATGAGTAGTTTGCTCAATTCTTCGAAGTGTAATCTCATGTTTTTGTACGAATAGTAAGGCAGTCTGAATATGCTCATCTCCTGGACGTTTTTGAGAAGTATCCAAATCACCCCCAATGTTATCTAAAAGAGACATGATAAACTGGGTCAAACCAATGAGAAAAGATTTTGTCACCTCGAATGCAGCTTGAATTCAAATGAGTTGGGAAAACAACAACATAATAAACGTCATCATCATGATTAAGTTAAATAATAATTTACAATTTATAACGCCTCACAAAATCCATCAAATAAAGAGTAAATTAAATTTTTCACTGAAATTATTATACTCAAGCAATTATTTCTAAATATTCTTTTGGTGGTGTTGAATTGATTTTAATTTATGACATTTAATATTATTAACATTTTCCGGTTTTGACGTGTGAAAAACCAGCAGCAGGGAAAAGTGAAAATGACTGATGCGGGATGTATAGTTTTTATGTTTTTATCAAATTTAGCAGAGAAGATATATAATCCTGTAATGCATTGTAGCAATTTTTAACAGCTGTCATACTGTCACATCATCATATCGCTCGTTTTTAAAATTAATCAACAAATTATAAAAATAATTAATAACTTAAACATACGAGTGAAACAAACACAAAATACAGTAATAATACATTAACTCAATAACTACAGAGCCTACAGAGTGCAAAGAAGCGAAATTTAGAAGTCTATTATATATAATCTTAGTTATAGAATAAGGCAAGGAATGAAACCAGTCATCATAAAGGCAAAATAAATTTTTCCATATACTTACTCAAAGTCTCAAAGTTCATTATTAGTACAATTAGGTGATGTGAAATAATACTTAAGATTTATATATATTGTATAATAAAAACAAATAAATTACTTATTAGTTTCTATTTGCTCAGTTATAACATATTAGATGGGTATATATTTATCAACGCCTTCCACTGAAATCTTCACTGAAGAAGGCAATGGTGGAAATATCAAATATGCAGTCGGAGAGATGCAGGTTATTTAAAATATTTCAGCATTATTGTTTGGGAGAATATGTGCCTTTTGTTAATAACTAACTTTGCAATCTCGTTATCTTATAGTTCATGATTTTATTTTGAAAAATATGTATGAGTATTATATTTTTCCTTTGTGAATATAAATTAACTTTTAATTAATTCTTCTTTATTATTTATGCATGTTGTATACAAAGGGTTGGCGAAAAAATATGGAAGATGCTCATGTTGCCGCAGTTGATGTGAAATTTGGTGAAAATGATAATACAACCATATCTGTATTTGGTGTTTTTGATGGACATGGTGGTAAGATTTTATTTCATATTCAAGATCTTTTTAATTTTGGATGTTTTCTGCTCTTCAAATATCTAAATTTCTTCCTTGATTAGGTAAAGAAGTAGCAAAATTTGTGAATTTAAAATATATGGAAGTGATGTTAGGATTAAATGAATTAAAAGAGGGCAATTACGCTGAAGCTTTACGTGAATCTTTTCACAAAATCGATGATTTATTACGAGAAGAGGTAATTGCCTATATAATAATATAATATAAAATGTATTATTTATTCAAATTGACTCTAGGCCAATTATGATTTGCTACAAAACCTTCGTGCACTTCCTAACCCTTCAGATCAAAGATTAAAACCAATAGTGAATCGTGGAGTAGCAGCTCGACACAGTGAACCTACTATAACGAATTATAAAACTACTGATGATGACAGTAGCAGTGACGAGAGTGATGATGAAGATGATGAGTTGTCAAGTGATAAAAATGATGGAAAGTCAATATCAACATCTGAAGCAGTGAAATTAATTAGAACAATTTTAAACAATGCTTCTCATTCAAAGCGTACAACTAGTATACCACCTAATGTAGTAGATCTGAATCCATTGGATATGATTGATAATAGTTTACGAGATGTTATATTAGATAGAACCCCACCTGATGATGACCAAATTCCAAATGATTATAATAGTAATATTGAACAGATATTAAATGATAATCAAGAAGATGATAATATTTCTCCTCCACCGACTCCGAAAGATGCTTCAGAGGCTGTACTCATGCTAGAGAATCATCCCTGGAATTCTGACAACACAGTTGATAGCACCGATTCGAATGGTAATAAAAATATTAGAGATAATGCAAATGGTGGTAATAATGTCGCTGTGAAAAAAGTGGAGCCTGCTATAGCACCAGCAGCAATTGAAACTTCAAATGGTTGGATATGCAATCTTAAAGATCACAAGTAATATACATTCCTAATCTGCTAAATGGCATCATATAATATATATTTATGTTCTACTTTATGATATATTTATAGAATAGCCGCTGGTTGCACAGCTATTGTAGCCATGTTGGTTGGGAAAACATTATACATAGCAAATGCTGGTAAAAACTAAAAAAATCTCACTCCAATACAAATGGTAACAATTTATTTAATAATCTTTATAGGTGACTCACGAGGTGTTCTTTGCCGTCAAGATTATTCAGCTTATCAGTTATCATATGATCATAAACCACAAGAGGTACATAATAATTATATGGTTGTATTATCATAATAAAATATAATTATCATTTATTATAAATATTCAGACGCGAGAATTGAAGCGGATCACGGATGCAGGAGGGTTTGTAAACCAAGTTGGAAGAATTAATGGAAATTTGAATTTGTCAAGGTATGTCATGTTTGTATGTTTTGAAAATGACTTCAAAATATAATTATTTTACTTTATATAATAATTGGTTATAATATATTGATTTATTTTAGATCTTTGGGAGATTTGAAGTACAAGCAATTAACTCATCTGCCGCGAGAGCAACAGGTATAAAATTATAATTTTGGAAATCTAATAATAAAATCAAAATAATTATAATTATTATGTTGATTATTATGGAATAGATTATAACCGCTGAGCCTGACATTACAACAGTGACAATTGAAGAAGGTGATCGATTCTTTCTTTTAGCATGTGATGGAGTATGGGACTGTATGACTTGTCCACAAATTGTAAGTAACATTATAACATAATCTAATTCATATATTATATATTCGAGGGTGAACTTAACCGATTTGTTCCAATTTTTTATATATTCACTTCACTTGTTTATGATAATGTACATATAAAATAAAGAAAATAAACTGATAAAAAATAATCAGTTTAATTTTACTCTTTGTCAATGCGAAACTAATAATATTTGTATTATTTATTTTTTCTTTTTATTTATTTTTATTTGTAGTGTGATTTCGTCAGTGAGCGTCTAGATGAAGGCATGACAATCCCTCAAATAATTGATGATATTTTCCATAAGTGTGTTAGTGCTGATCCTCGACGTTCCGCTGGAATAGGAGGAGATAATATGACTTGTTTGATCGTACTACTAAACCAAAAATAAGTAATAATTGAAGATTATTTTCATACTAAGAACACATAATAATATATTATATGGAATTAAATTTTGATTTTGATTCCATTATGATAACGGTTATATTAAAAAATATGTTGATAAATTATGTAATTTAATTCATTTGATTAAGCGATAGTTTGAAATTATATATATTTCAATTGGATTCTTCGTCAGATAAAATAATAATGATGGTAACTGAATTTTATTTAATGGTTAGAAGTTTTGGTTGTTATATTTATATTGCTGTAATAATTTAAAATAACTTAATTGTTTGAAAGGATTCATTTATTTATGTAATTATATCCAAACAATTTTCAAATGTTAAAATGATTTGTTATAAAATAGAAACAATCATTTAGTTGCTAATAAATTTTATATTATAGATTATCAAATTGCATAATGATAAATTCAAAATGGTGTGAAAAGTGATGACATAAGCTTAAGTTAATGAATGATGTCATGCTACAACCACAAATAAAAATATCATCATATTATCATATAACATTAATATTATTATAAATATATTTTTATTATTACAAAGAAAATATTTATTTTCGGTTAAATAATAATATTTAGATTGTGATTGTAGTAATATCATCTGTAGTTTCTGTTTTAGTTCGTTTCAATTGAGGTAAAAATGCTTCCGTAGGAAGTTCAGCACTTAATTTCACCATTTCATCTTTAATTCTATAAAATTTAGCTTTTTTGACATTCGATAAATCCATACTGGAATTAAGTTTATTATTATAACTTTCGATTAGCTCTGTATCATCATCTAACGAAATATCATTTCGTGGGTTTTTCTTCTCTGCGCTATCTAACGCCAATAATGCGATTTGATGAGCAGTAAGATAATGACCAACATCAAATTTAGGTCCATCACAGTTGATATGCCGATCATCAACATATTTTACCATCCACATATTACTTCGTTTTTTACGTTTCGTAACCACTAGTTTCCAAGTACAA
This sequence comes from Epipyxis sp. PR26KG, assembly GCA_015144975.1. Classification (NCBI taxonomy): domain Eukaryota; class Chrysophyceae; order Chromulinales; family Dinobryaceae; genus Epipyxis; species Epipyxis sp. PR26KG. The sequence continues at coordinate 741 of VKHH01006140.1, read as the reverse complement.
TTTGGACTTGTAGTACATGAAAACTTCATACTTCGTTCGTTATTTGATCTAGAAGATTTACCAGATTTGTGACAATAAAACAGATAGAATCTGACCCATTGATTTATTGCAGCTCTACTCTCTGGAAGATCAGGAGCTAATTTCATTCCCGTATGAGGTGCTTTTGGCGAAGTAAAAACACCATCGTCATATAAATATTCTTTTTCAATATCGTTCATGATTGGCAATATATTTTTGCTGTGTTTAAATCTCAAAATGATCTAAAATGGACAATAAAATTCAATACAGTTTATCATACAATAAACATGATAATTTATTTCAATTTACACTGTTCAGTAGTTTAAAGTTTAAAGATTACTATACAGTAGTGATGACTTCTATATTCTATAATATCTTTTTTGTTAGAAATATATTCAGTTATTACACTGAATCACTGAATCACTGAATACTACAGTATATACTGTACCACCAAAGGCAAATAAAATTATGAACTTTTACCATTATGAATGAATACCAATTACCACCAACAAGGAAGAGAACCAAGATGAAAAATAAAATAAATATATAATAAAATAAAACTGATGAGACAAAATAAGTGAATGAACGAATTAAAATGGTTTATACATTTTGTCAATTAATACATTTAATGTTCAATGTTTTGTTGCAAGGCTTAGAGCTTAAGAGGGCTCCTTGTTATGTTTTGTAGCTTTTTCCTCTTGTCTAGTTGCACCTTTTTGATTT
>VKHH01006139.1:0-25966 GCA_015144975.1 Epipyxis sp. PR26KG | reverse complement strand
TAATAATAATAATAATAATAATAATAATAATAATAATAATAATAATAATAATGATAATAATAATAATAATAACAATATGATTTCTTTGTAGCCTCTTCATCGATGTCTATTCCCTCACTCCTCAAGATACAGTACGTTTCAGCGAGTGACTAATCCCTACAGTGCGGTGATCTATGAGATCCCGGTGATGGGCACTTCAGGTCAACCTATCATAGACATTATGAGACAAAAAGCAACTCGTGGCATTAGTAACATTAATAATGATAATTCCAGTGCAATGGAAGTGTCTTCGGAGAGGATCCAAGAAGCAGTGGATGAGAGTAAAGTCAGTCCCATGGAAGTGGATGATAATCATAATAATAGTCAAAATAATAACAATGATAATAATAATGAAACAAATTCAACTTCAATTGACACTTTGATGGATACACTTGAGTGGGGTCATCTTTCTCCAACTTGTCCAGGTACACATTATAATTCATCATTCATCCATCATCCATTAATTATCATCATATATTATTGGATAATTATTATGTGTGATGAGGGCTCATGTAACCTTATAAACTTGTGAGCCTGTGGGTGATACCAGTACCAGGGATAGAAATATGATATATTCAACCATGTATTGGAGTAAAATGATTATTTTTATATGATTTTATTTTTTCTTATGATTAGATACATTACCATGCTATCCTTTCACTGATTGTGACCCATTTGAAATGAAGAATATTCCACAAATACTATTCGCTGGAAATCAGGTAAAATAATATCATAATAAAATATGTAATAACCTTATAAATCACATGGTTACATGATGTGTTCTCTTTTTTATGAATAATGCATATATTATATAACACATTATTTGTTAATGCAAGTAAAAAAAATTCTTTCTGCTTAATTTATAAAATTTATTATTTATAATTATATTATTCTCATATACAGATAATTTCTGTAGTAATAATTTATAATAATTATTATTATTGATATTTTATTTCTGCTATTATTATAATACTTTCATATAAATCATAAAATAATAGTAATTATTATTATTATTATTATTATTATTATTATTATTATTTTAGCATGTTTTCGAGTCAAGATTAGTTTCTGTGTCTACTCCAGTGTCACCTGTTGAAAGTACAACATCCTATTGTCGCATAATTTGTATACCATCATTTTGTCAAACAGGGACGGTCGCATTAGTGGACTTATCATCTCCCACACTAACAACTACTACTTTAACATTACTTGCTTAGTTGATTAGCGGCTTATCTTTAGCATACTTCGCAATAAATCGTGTTATTAATTATGAAATATATTAATTATTATAATTTATGCGTTGAAATGAAAATGAAAGTATTGACATAATTCGAAAATAAATAATAATTAATTGATGTTATGAGGTTTAGAAGTTTAATCTTAAAAAAATGAAAATGAATAATTGAGTAAGATAATAAATGCGATTGATTATTATTAACAATCCTTGTGAAGTACTATAATAACTAATGAAAGTTTATTAATGGTATAGTGTTATTATGTGAAAGTACAGCGAGCAGTAGGAGACCAGCTTACTTATTATTACAATACAATGTGAAAAGTGATTGGTTAGATTATTTGACAAACAGTAGAATTCACATAGATGCATCTGATTAATGAATGAATGAATGACAATTACTAAACAAATCATGATCAAGTAGCTCTAAACAAGAGGAACAAACTTCTAAGCATAACAAAGAGCCCTCGTTAACTCTAGCTTCTTTAACGCAACATTAAAATGCATGTTGGAATAATGGATGAAAAATTAATTCAGTTACTGCAAGGGGATAGGTTACTGCTAATTAATTAATTAATTAATTAATTACTCATACAATAAAGTTACTGCTGGTTGAAATTAATACTAACTTACCTCAGAAATGCAATTTAGAGCAGGAAATCATAAAGGTACTTAAGGATAGGAAGAAAGGAAATAAGTATACCAACTTAACAACAGCAGTTTTACAACCAACTTAACAAGATATTTTGTTTGGCACTTATACTTATGATACAAATAGACTTCATGTTTCTGTTATAATGTGAATCTCTTGAAAATGAAACTCTTCCAAAAAGAAAAAAAAGCAATACTCCATATTAATTTTCTGATATTACCACTGCATTGTAACTTTTCTTTGATAGATGCTATTATTCAATCAAATATAATGCTTCAATTTACAATTGCAAATAATCACGGCAAGGGAAAAGTTGTGACATGAACAATGTAATCCAAATAGAATTAGCATAATTGAGAGGTGTTCGAGAATCACATGAACTGTACTAATATTCGTTTTTAAGCCTGAAAATATGGATTGTTTCAAACCAATTGGAGAACCAGATGATTTGACTTCTTACAAAAAAGGAAAAGGTCAAAAATTAATTAATACTCTCTTCTTGATATTAGTTGATCAACAGGATCTGTGATAATAGTTATTAATTGTTATGCTGTGCAGCGATGTATGCTCATAACACTATTATAGTTAACTCATTCAGTTTATTTTTGGCTTTGTTCAATACTGGAATAGCATATTAATACCTTAAGTATATTAATACCTGAAGTATACTAGCTTTATTCTGACTCGTATATTAATAACTTGAGTATTATTCATCCAATACCTTATCAATCGTATTGATCTTCCAGAAGCTCAAGAAGCGAAAGCAGTTGTAATAATTGACCAACAATCCAATTAATAAATATAGAAAAAGTAAATGGGTAAAGCTTTGAAACTAATAATAACAAACAATATCCATCGCAGGATTCACTGCTTTGAAGGTACTGGAAACTGAAAGGGAAGAGTGAGCAAGATTGTTCTGTATCACTTATAAATCAGAAAGAATAGATTACCAATATCATGCAAGGGTTTGATGAGTATAGCTTTCTTGTTTATTTTGTAGATGATTAAAATTGATTATTATTGTTGTTACCTTTGTATGACAATTGCGTTGTAACAACAACGACTCAAATCAGATGAATGGGATAGGCCGTTGACATAAATCAATAGCATGAATATGATATATTTTATATCCATAATAATAATTCGCTATATTATTCACTTATTTTGAATTTATACTATTATCATTGTTATACAATAAATATGGAATTGTTGTACACTTTTAACTTTTATTCACACACCTTACAAAATATAACTTGACTTGTTTGAACGTGTGCTGGAGCAACTATAAATAGCTGAAGTACAAATTAAACAAGTTTCCTTACAATAAGTTCTTCCCAGTTGAATAATGCTGGTGCTTTGCGATATTGGATTGATCAGTTGATATTGGATTGATATTGCATTCTACGCTACAGTTGATACTGAGTAATGAATAACTGAGTAACATCATCATCATCAGCTATGCTTAGGAGTTGCGACTAATTGCTACTGGTCGGTAACAACTACAACAGCAACAACAAACAAAAATAATAAAAAAATATACAATTATGAAATAATTTCCACTCCACCAATATTATAATATAAAGCAGTGGTGCACCTGATGCAGCAGCATAAAATCATGAATTCCATCAGAAGAGATATTATTTCCATCAAGATCAGCTAATTCCTCAACATCATCGCTGGCTTGATCTTCTACAACCATCGATAATAAATTATTATCACTTTATTACTTGACACGTTTTTTTAACTATATCTATATTAATTTTAAAGGTTGAATTAAATCCTACAAATTTTTCTTTCTTCTTTCGTTTTTAGCTTTGGTTTTATCTACAGCATTAAGATCTTCATCCTCACTAATATCATCCAATTGCAACAGAATCTGTTCGTTAAATTGAGTTAATAATTCTTTTTTACTCATCAATTTCACAATTCTTTTCAGCTAGACTTATTCCTATTAGATTTCTTTTTCTATGAACTAACGAACTAACTGACTGATTTTTCACAGAAGAAAAATTTCAGAAGAAAAGTATCAAATGTTGAAATAATAGTGATGGTAATAATTATTTATATGATCGCCTTACGAATGAATTTCCTGCTTTGCTGTTGTGCTGCTGCCACCTAAAAAAATTCCCAGCCTTATTATTACCCATAGTTAGCGTTCAGGTAAAATAACATCAGAATCAACAAAACCAATACGGTTGATAACTTCAAAGATATATTTTCTAACTATTTCACGAAAATTAATTATTAATATATATAGCTCTAATAAAGTTATACTACAGTATGTGTTCATTTATTCATTCATTTTTAGGTCCGTTACCTTTTGTCTTTTGTATTCTATTGGATTATTGGTAATTTGGCTTATACATGAGCACTGCAAGTGAAATTATATCTTTATAAAAGTTGATGAGAGATAACTCTGAAAGCTACAGTAAAAAACTTAAAACCAAAAAGACTTGGTAAATAAATGTCGTTGGAAATATGGAATAGAAAAAATAATTATAATACTACTAAAACAGTTAACAAATGAAATGATAAGTAAATTGTAGCTCAGAATTTTATTAAAATTAATTTAAAATGTTGATGCAGGTGAAAATAATAATTATGATTAGCAATACTTAAATTGTCTCAATAATATATAATTACTTGTCATTGTTCATGATGTAGGGTCAAAGTGCCGCTACATTGGCTCAATTAGCACATGCAAGAGAAGAACAGAAATCAAAAAGAAAAAACAAAGCTAGAAGTCATTATAATTTTTTAAATCATGAAGACACTCAGCTTGATACACAAGCAAGTCATGATTATTGGAATACTATTCAAGCCAAAATCGTGGATAAAACTCACACCGATCGCATCGCAGCTGTCTTGCCACCTATGATTAATAGTGATGAAAGTAAAACACTTGATTTATCCAATAAAGAAGTCACAAATGGTGTAGTGCTCAGGAATAAAGATGATACTGAAAATCAAGTGGTAAGATATTTATTATCAATTTAATAATATTTGGTTTTGATAAATAATTATTAAAGATCGTTGTTATATAGTATGTCTTCATTTTTATTATTATTACCATAGAGTTAATTTTTTGCATGTTGAAATCCATCAACAGTTTCATTATAACTAAATTAATTTTCTATTGTATTATTCAATTTTGTCATCTAATGAATTGTCGTAATTATTGTCATAAATTTCACCACTTATCAACTATAACTTTACAACGATATGTCACATTGACCAACATTATAGTGTATGAAATCAAATAATTGAATAAATAATATCAAATTTTTCATTAATTCTGTTATATTAAATATAGGATTTATTTGTATCATCTGAATCATTTTATATTGATCCCAACCATGCATACAAGGTGAAATGGGACATTCTCATCAGTCTTATTATCATGTACTCCGTAGTTGTAGTGCCTTATTACATTGGTTTTAACGTCGATTTAAATATGCCTTTGTTATCATTCGATTATGTTTGTGATTTGCTATTTTTTCTTGACATTTTGGTCAGTTTTAATACCGCTTACTTAGATCATTACACTAATAAAATGGTAACTGACGGGCCTTTGATAGCAGCTAACTACTTGAGGTAATGTGTTCTAACAGCATCGCACATTATTATGGATGAATAATTTTATTATAATATTATAGACTGTTTTGTTTTTACTCGACCCTATTATATGTCAAAATTGTCGTAAAAGCATCAATATAATAATTATTGAGCTTTGACAAACATAATACATTATATAATATAATTTATTCACTTACTTATAATAAACATAATAAAACAACCAATTAAGCTTATTTTTCTCTTATTTTTAATAGGTTTTGGTTTTGGATTGATTTAGTGTCAACTGTTCCATGGGATGAATTTGTTGGATTATTAAAAGCAAAGAATAATAAACTAAAATCATTACGTTTGATTCGTATCATACGTCTTGGACGATTAGCGAAACTATTTCGTAATGAAAATATGAAAGATAATTTAGTGAAGTTATCCATTGATCCACTATTCGTTAATTTAGTTGTATTAATATTTCAAATATTATATGTTATTCATTTGTTTTCTTGTTTCTGGCATTTTATTGGGACAAGTGAAGGAAATATTAATCATTTCTTACCGCAACCGAATTGGATTTCATCATCTAATCTGCAGTTTTCCAATTATTATGATCGTTATATTGGATCATTATATTATATAACAGCGACCATGTTGACCGTTGGTTATGGTGATATTCATGCCACTAATACGGGGGAGAGAATTTTTACTATATTTACTATGCTTACTGGAGGTAATTACATATGTAAAGCAACTTTATATTCATATGATATTTTAGCAAATTATTATCGAATTATGCAGTATTTTTTTACACCAAGCTGCTCATTTAAAAAATAATATTATAATTATATTTCTTAAGAATTAAACAAATTACAAAATATCAAATGTCGAAAATATAGTATTATTATATTATGAATAGCATTATTATTTTATTTTATTCCCACAGATATAATTTCTTTAAATTGAAGTGATTAATTAAAAAAATCATATTTATTATTATAGGTATTATTTTTGGTGCGCTGATCAATAAGATCACTCGTTTGATTGATAACAGAAATCCACAAATGACAGCATTAAAAACAAAATTAACAGAATTTAAGAACTTTATTGAAGAGAAAGATACTCTTCCATCCGATTTGAAAAATATTTCCAAGGTATAGCATTACATCATATAACCTTACCGATAAATGATATGATTGATATATTAATTATTTATTGGTTAACATATTTTTCGCTGTCATGAATTTTATATGATACATAATAAATAATAATAATAATAATAATAATAGTAAAAGTTATGTAATAATAATAATTTAAGTATTTATTTTTTGATATGGTTAGTTTTAAATGAACATGACATCATTCGTTATGGTTACAATTCTTGGTTATATTATTTCTCACAATTTATGAATTATTATATTACCATCACCATCAATTCCTGTTTTTTATAATTTTATAGAAATCATATATTTATTATTTGAGTAAGAAGTCATCATTTGGTGAAACAGAAATATTAGATGAGTTACCTAAACCATTGGCTACTAAGCTAGTATGTGAATTATATGTACAGGTAACAAAATAATCGAATTAAACTAGGCTATTATTATTATTATTATTATTATTATTATTATTATTATTATTATTAATTGCATTTTATTTTTATGAAATATTTTTATTATGAACCATTATTTTTATGATTATTATTAGGATATAAAAGACATCAGATTTTTTTCAAAGCATGATAAAAGTTTTGTTGCAGAATTAGTCATAAAAACGGTTCCGTTTCGTTGTCGGAAAGGTGAAAATGTGTTTGAATATGGTGATATCTGCAGAGTTATTGTGTTCATTTCTAAAGGAACGATTCGATTGAATCATACTGACCAAAGGTAGTTTGAGATTATTTTATTATTAATTTTTACAATGATGAATATATTATATAATAATATTATTCGATACCAACAATGATAATTTCTTAAACAATTTGTAAAATATTTGTATAATTTATTGTTATTATTGTTATAATTATTGTCAGATAATTTCTCTTATAATATTTTATAATAATAAATTATTATTATCACAATAACATACTCTGCAATTTTGCTTCGCTTATTATCATCATTCAATTCATTCATCGCAGCTGTCGTTAAGGCTCCATGACATCAAATTCCCTACTATATCCACTCATAATAATACAACCAACTTATTACTCATTATTTCAATTTTGAAGAAAAATAAAATAAATATTATTGGTATGTGGGAATAGATGTGATACCGGGGATATGAGGTTATGATGTGATGATCATATCGTTAATTAATACCATAATTTAAACTTGTTCATTATCATAATATTTTGATTTATTTTTAACAATAAATATTATTTTTATTATGTATATATAATATAATATAGCATTGCTGGATTCAGTACGGATGGTGATTATTTCTGTGATTTCGAATATTTCCTCAATTCGACCTGTATAACCACTTACACTGCCATGACCAACTGCAACTTACTGTCGCTGTCCACGGAGTTCCTTTCAGCGGCATTGGCGGCTAACTTCGAAATGGCAGAAGTGTTTCAAAGAGAATTATTACAAAGATATACGGCATATGAACAGGTTTGTTATAATAATAATAATAATAATAATAATAATAATAATAATGCATTATAATTAATAATTTTTATTAATAGGTTATTAATAGCTCTAATCTTGTGACTGGTCTCCGATCCCCTCGTAAAAAAGTAATAAAAATGACAGAAGCTTTCAGATCAGCTTTTCAACGACATCCTAGTAATCCTTCTAGTAAAACTAATTCAACTCCAACAACACCTGTCAATTACTCAAAAAAAGAAAATGACTCCAACGCAATAGTTGATAATATTCCTATTATAGCGAGTGTTAGTAATGATAGTAATGTCAGTCCATCAAATTCATCCATCATTAATAATAGTGTTAAAAATTATAAATTATCTTCCAGTCCAAGTACACCCTCAGAAAAGAAGAAATTCACGAAAGGATTTAGTTTCAAAAGCACCCCAATCGATGAAACGGTCGTTCAGCCTGTTCGAGTTGGATTCTTTGCTGTTGAAAATGATGATAATCCAGTTTATTCATTCCCTCATGCGTTTGACTACAGCTCGAAAAATAATTATGGATTTGATCGTTTATCCAACTCATCAGATGCTCATAGCCTCTCAGATCAAGAATTGGTAACATTATTATTATTAATTTTATTATATTTTTTATAGATAATGTGTATAATATTCCTAATAATATTATTATTATTGTTATGATTATTATTATTATCCTTTTTATGGCTGATAAGTTTGAACAAGAAAATAAAAGATCAAATATCTCTTAAAACATAATTATTATAAGTAAGATAATAATATTGAATTGATTTCAACATCAACAATCATTATCAAAACATGTAATACATCATAGTTACCATAAACGTGCTTGATGCTAAGCAATGTTTTATATTATTATGTTTTATTATGTTTTGTTTTTGTGTAGTCTGATTCTGAGCGTCAAACCCCCACCTATGCTGATCGCAATGTATGGCATGACGGTGAGATCATATCAGCTTCTCGCATCGAACGAAAGAATTTCATCTCAAAGTTCCGAGATGATGAGAATGAGCAAGATAAAGTGTCATATCATGCATTGATAATAAATAAAAAGAATGGGCAGCTATTGTATGTTGATGATATGAATCATAGCGATATGTTAAAACTATACGTATTAGATCCAAAAGGGAAGAAAAAGGTCAGTTCTCACATATAATATAATAATTTTTTTAATTAAAATTTTTATTATGATAATTTCTTTGTGATTATTTTATACTTATTTTTGTTTCTGAACCTATGATGGGTCAACATCAAAAACTATTTTATGTTGTATAGTCAGTTAGTTACCTTGACTCCAATTAATTATTATTGTTGTTTTGTTGTTATTATTGTTACTATTATGAATGGTTAGTCCATCTGCTAATAATTATAATGATTTCGAAGGACACAAAAAAGTATTTTCTAAGCATTATTATATCAATTATAATCATTGTTATTTTTATTATCATTATTTTTAGATTATGTGGGATTTGTTCATTGGTATGTTAATAGTTCTCACGGTTTTAGTAGTTCCAATTGAGATCGGTTTTAATGCAGTGGTTCTTCCTCAATCAGTGTCAGTGAATCTTGTTTTCAATGGCTTCTTTATCGCTGATATTTTCATATCGTTAAGAACAGCATATGAAAATAGCGAAGGAGTGCTAGTGGTGATCCCATCCTATATAGCCTGGAATTATTCGAAAAGTTGGCTTCTGATTGATATCATCTCAAGCATACCATTCAATCTGGTGACTGGGATAGGAGGGGGGACCACGTCACTCGTCAAAACAGTTCGATTAGTAAGATTATTGAAGTTAGCAAGAGCTTTGAAGCTATCTATTTATATCGAGAAGGTACTGTAATTATCATCAAATGGAAATTTCATAAAATAGTTTATAAGCATTTAATTTGAGTGGCTGGATCTTGCAATTGACTTAACCATCCTGTCATCTGTCCCCATCCCCGTACAATAATCATCATAGTCAGAAATAAGTCAATAATAATATGTATTATTTTAATGTTTTTGCTGTTCATTATTATCTAAGTTATGATAATATATTTTGATAAGACAATTCTAATTATGAATATTAACATTAATCAGTCTTCGATAATATTATAATTATTGTAATAAGCTTGTTTGTAACTGAGATTATTCATGTCATTCGTGTGACTATTGTTATTGTACACATTAATGATACTCATAATAATATTATAGGTGGAGGATTATTTCGGGTTGTCTGTTGCCACGTTCGGATTAATTAAGATATTAGTGCTTGTCTTCCTGATCGCTCATATTGTTGCTTGTTTATGGTGGGGATTGTCTTCAGTGATGACGAAACAAGCGTGGTTTGACCAAGATGATCAGGTATCAATGCTATGTTGCATCTTAATAATCATAATAATCACCATGAGTCGAATTTTTATCCATTTTGGTTTTAGCATTGTTATATTTTTATTATATGTTCATATTATTATATAATAATGATATGTAGATTGGCAGACCAACATTACGTTATGCTCCTCTCGGAACTCGCTATGTCGCTTCCTTGTATTGGACCTTCACTACCGTGACTACTGTTGGTTATGGTGATTTGTACGCCTTCAACACCCCGGAGCGACTCATAAATGTTGTATTAATTCTTGTTGGTGCCACTGTGTTCGCTTATGTGATCTCGAATGTGTCTCAACTCGTCGATTCGATCAACCAGTCGCGACTCCGATCGACTGAGAAACTATCGAATGTCATCGGATATTTAGCAGAAAGAAGCTGTTCGACTGCTTTGAAAGATACTATCACACAGCATTGCAAATACAAATACTCAAGACAGGTATGTTAGACTATAATAATGATATAAACTGTTCATCCATTCGACCATTAATGAAACATAATATTATTTTAGGCTTCAACCGATGAAGATTTGATCTTATCTCGCTTGCCGTCTGGATTAAGGAATCGCATCACAATGTTTCATTATCAGAAAGAAATAAAAGTAATCAAATTATTATCATATTTGAGGAATCAGTCGTTTATGATATATATGTTCAAACTAATGAGCCCTATCTATTATCAGGTAACACAAACAAATCACAACATAATGAGTATGATAATATCTGGATATTGTATGTTCATAAATTATGATTTTATAATATAATATGATGGGATTGGATAAGGGGTTATTCATATTATTTTTTCATATTATCAATCGTCATCGATTATTAATACTATAAATATAGTGGTTTGAATAACCATGAAGCCACTCTGCTGAGATAATGGATATGATAGATACTCAATCATCATTATCATGAAATTTGATGAATGGATTAATTTATTATATCATTTTATTTATGTTTCAAATTTCATTGTTGCTATATTTTTTTATTATGATAGCCATCCGATTGGATAGTCCGTGAAGGGGATGAAGTTCAAGAGCTTCTTTTCATCACTGAAGGACGAGTTCGATGCTTCAAATTAACTCGTTTAGATAATATCAATTCGCCGGACGGGGCGAGCTCACAGAGGGGTGACTACCTCGTTAGTCAACATCGCTCATTCAATCGTAGTCACAGTCACAATCATGGCCATAATAGCCAAAAATTCGATACCAACCACAGCCATAGCAACAGTAATAGCAACAAGTTCACTCATAACATAAATAATGTTAATAATAATGGGTTGAGAAGAAGAATCCAGTCAGTTGATTCCATTGGTCATAGAAATACAAACATACAAAATTCAATTAATAATAATAATAACGATAATAATAATGATAATATGAATAATTTTAATAATAATGATAATAATGATAATAGTAATAATAATAATAATAATAATAATATGATGATGATGATGAGTGGTAGCAGTGGTAAACGTGAGGAGAGGTTAGGGATCATCCGTCAATTAACAATCGACAGCAGTAACGGTGGAACTGAGGTTGGACAACCAGAGGATGTTAGCGCAAGCTTTTATGTTAATAATCGTTATTCTCTCAATAATAATAACAATAATAATAATAATAATAGTAATAATAATAACAATAATAATAATAGTAATAATAATAGTAATAATAATAATAATAATCATAATAACAATAATAATAATTACAATAATTATTATGATAATAATTATGACAATAATGATGATAATAATATCAATGATAATGATGAACATAAGTCAGATAATAATGAGATTAATATGATTATACTTCCGATTAATACTGATCATAATAATACGAATAACATGAATTATGATGATAATGATGATGTTCCATCGAAGAAACTGCCTATGTTGTCATTGTCCGTTAACATGAGTCGAAAATCAAATAATGAAAATAATAATTATCGTAGAGGTGATGGAGATGAACTACCTCTTGATGTTAAAAATAAACATGATAATCATGATTCGGACGGTAATAATCATAATCAATATCATAATCGTAAGTCTAATTTGATGCGATTGTTTGGATTTGTCGCATCGGATAGTATGAAGGGCAACTTTGATGGCCAACATGAAGTAGCTGATATACCCTTCTCTCTCTGGACGAATGACTATTTCTCTCAGAGGGGATTCGAGTGCTTAGGGGATATGTCCACTGGTAAGGAGATGGAGTAGGGCTCGTATATGATGTGTTTTATAATAATCTAACAAATAATTCATTCATTCATTCACAACATACATTTTTAATAATAAATATAAATAATATTAATTTTGTGATTTAACAAGCATGACAATCGCACAGCATGCTTCAGTGTGTACTGTATGACATAACATAGCATTATTATTTCTATTCATTCATCACTCATTCCAATCGTATTATATTATCATATAATAATATGATATGATGTGCATGGTATATCATCATTGTCACTGTCATTGTTATATCAACATAATCATTATTTTAATTAGCGAGCATGTGCGATGTATAATATATAATATAATAATCTGTATTATTTTATGTTATGTCGCAGGAGACTACATTGGCAATAATATTATGGAGCCAAGACCGGTGTTCCACGAGAATATCCGGACTGTAGAAGCATGCACTATATATACATTACGCAAAGCAGATATCGGGGCCCTGGCAAAACAAGAATCATCATTAAAGAATGATGTGAGGGAAGCACTTGTCAAACTATTATGCACAAACCCTACTAAAATACCCCTTCGCACAAGAAATTCAATTAAAAATCATAATAATAATAATAATAACAATAATAATAATAATAATAATAATTACAGTACAAAAAATAATATGATTAGTCGGATCCCATCATTTCTTTCAAGTCGCAAAAATAATAATGATGATAATAATGATAATAAAATTATGAGAAAAAATAGTTTTTTCTTCGAAACATCACCATTATCGAGTATTGATAATAACGATAATAATGAAGAAGGAACACACACTTCCTCTAAGAAAGAAGAGATGAGTCATGTCAGCGTCATCGATTCTATCGTTGAAATTATGGATGAAAATAATAATAATAACAATAATCATAATAATAATAATAATAATAATAATAATAATAATAATAATAATAACAATAATAATAATAATCATAATAATAATCATAATAATAATAATAATAATAATAATAATAATGAACCAGAAGAAAAGGATGATGTGTTTATGGATCATGATAAAGACACGAGCCCTTCTAATGATAGATATAAAAATATGAGGAATTCTCGGAAAATGATTGAAGAAGATCTAAATGATTTGATCGGAGTGAATGTATATGATAATGATAATAATAACAGCAATGATAATAATAATGATGATAATAATATTATTATTAGAACTTCTTCTCATCTCAGCACATAGAGGGACATGATTGACAGGTGATAGAGTGAAGTTACACCCGACAATTATGATCATATACATTATTTTTATCAACATAATGGATAATACTATTATTATTTTATTATTACTATATTTATGATCATTATTTCATGCGAAGGGATGTTATGTTTTCATTTATAATTAATTTTCTATTAATTATCATATCATAATATCATGACTTGTATCACCCAGGTCATGTATGTCATGTGTAGATCATGTCAGATCATGTCAAGTATGAGATATGACATACGTAGCAGCAGTATGACTGGTTGTAAGAGAGGGGCGGGGTTAGGGTGGGGTGAGGATACTGTTAAGTGGTTGATATTATTACCGTTAATTGATATTGTTTTGATTTTTTTAGTTACGGTATATTTTTGTATCATTTGTAATTATTTGTTACACATAATAAAACTGTTTCTTTTATGATGAACATCAATAAATGTGTGATGAGATACATCAATGTGACTGTTTTTTATTTAATAATAATCAAAAATAATATATAATTATTATAGCAGGTATTATATTATATTTATTCACATATCCAGGAGATAGAAAATGATCAATGTGATGTGTAGGCGTGTAGCCAACATCGCGTAGTTTTAATTATTATTTTCCTACAATGTCCAGTATGCCACGTCATATACTCTATGTCAGCTGGCTAGATCAGATCGGAGATTACAACTCTTTTTGTTTGGATTTTAATTGAATTTCAGAGTCTGAATCATCTTATTAATAGTTACACACCAATCCCTGGAATCATAATAACAATTCCTAAATATCATAAGACAACATATTTTTATTTTTGATTGAAACAAATGTAGACGTTTACACGTTTACCTGGAGAATATGCCTTATGAACCTGTTGCCCTGTTGCCTGTAGCCTGTTGCCTGTTGAGAACTGTGAAGGAAACGATTATTACATCATCACTAATGATTAGGATAAGCTTACAGTAAGCACATCAAAAATCATAGTTTTCACAACAGCAAAACTGTTGCCATTATTGCGATTATGTCAATAATAATAATTGAGAAATAGATTGATCGGTTGAATAATGATGAATACAAACATTAAAAGCTCCCGTACTGTTTGCTGTCTATTAATTTTAAACTGTTTGTAGAAGCTATAACCTTTAAAACACAGCATTTATATTTAGAATAATAAGGGGAGGAGGAAGCGGAATCAGTACAATGATGTGTTATGAATGGAATGACAATGACAATGACTACTAGCAAGTTGCAATTATAAATTGTTTTAAAAAAAGTAAATGGAAAATAATAATTCATTTATTCATTAAAACACAAACTTGATCATAACTTAATTGTTTGATTAATTGATTAATTGCGTAATTATAATAATTATGATCAAAATAATTATCATCAAATCAACAAGCTCCTCAATAATAATAATAATAATAATAATAATAATAACAATAATAATAATAATAATAATCACTTTTATTATTTTTTTGATTTATTTGATGTGATTGAAATCAACTAATGAACTGATTATAAAACAATAATAAATATTTTGTTTAATAATCAAATAAAATCACATAATTTAATGTGATATAATTATAAATTATAATAATATATAGTGAGAGAGTGAGAGCATAACAACGAATTAATGTACATAATAGCCATAATGAAATATTATGATTGTGCTTAAGAAGTGATTGAAAGTTGTCTTATGTTTCTATAATAATATCGATGTGATGAAAATGATCACTTGATGAG
Organism: Epipyxis sp. PR26KG; assembly: GCA_015144975.1. NCBI lineage: Eukaryota > Chrysophyceae > Chromulinales > Dinobryaceae > Epipyxis > Epipyxis sp. PR26KG. The sequence goes on along the minus strand of VKHH01006139.1, from coordinate 10,295 downwards.
ATCGGAGATATCAATAATTATCAAAAAATATAACTCATATAATATAATATAATTAAAAAACAAAAAAATTATTTTTATTAATTAAAAGTTACTTTTAATAATAATATTTTCTTATATATCTACTTATTAACAATCAACTACTTCACTATAATAATAATTTATTGAAAAATTTCCAAATTATAATAATAATAAAAATAATTAATAAAAAATGATGTCCATAGAAAATACGTTAACTCGGTCACTTTTAACCTTACTTAAATAGCTTCTGATTATTATGTAACTAGCTTAAAATAGCTATAATACCTTCATAAAATAATAATAAGGGGTTGTGATGATTGTAAAGTATGTAATGAACAAGGGATACTATTTACAATAAAATGATGAATAAATTCAGATGACTGTTAAAACTATGATCGATGCATTTTGTTTGGAAGGTTTAGCTCTTGAGCATGAGCTTCATTGCTTCTTTTCTTCGATATTGAAGACGTTTCAGCTTCTTCAACCAAAACTTCAGAATTTGAAATATTGTTATTATTATTATTATTATTATTATTATTATTATTATTATTGTTATTATTGTTATTATTATTATTATTATTGTTATTATTATTAATATTATTATTATTATTAATATTATTGTTATTATTAATATTATTATTATTATTGTTATTATTATTATTATTGCTCATCTAAAAAATAAAATTATATTTTTCAAAATAAAAGGATAAGTTAATTCAATATTATGAATAAGAATAAATATTAACTCAGAAAGATCCAGAGATTGAGAAGAATATGTATATATTTGTAGTTGTTGGTTTTGATAATTGAAAAAGTGGTGAAGTTCATCATAAGTCGCATTAGTGAGAATTATTCTTAAATCTGACATAACAACAGGTTGATGGTCTTGCCAGGATAATGGAATTGGAATGCTTTGATGTGATGAATTATTGTGTAAGAAAACATGATTATTTTGTGAATTGATTTGTAAATTATTTTGATGAGGTGGATTTATTTGTACTGGCAATGGACTACTATTGCTTGTTGGAACTATAATTTCTGCATTTTGAATGTCTTGAGGTACTCCATTTTCCACTTTTTCAGCTTCTAAAAACATGTTTTTCAAGTTAATAAGTGCTTGTGTAGCATCAGATCTAATTTTTTCTCTCAGTTTATCGTAAACATAATTAAATTCTTTGCAAATGAATACAACAGAGAGGAACACGGTGAAATATAATAAAATTATCATCGCTGATAATTGACTCAATCCAAAAAGAGATAAGAAAAAGATAATTGTGATTATAAATGCAAGAAATAATGCAATCGACACGAATCTTTTATTGTCAAATTTGAATACATAATCAGTAGTCTTTCGGATTAAACTTGATATAACCTCAATAATAGTCTTATAAATGAAACCGTTGGAATCATCCGATTTTTTTGAAGTATCGTCCATACGATCATTCACATGTTTTACTATGAACTTAACTTATTCGATACATCATTGATGTCAACAGAATCGACATTTGCATTGCTATTTTTCTTATAAAAATCGGTATATTGTGACACTACCAAGTAACACAAGAAGAGCCACCACATCAACTCCAACAAAAATACAATGACAAGCAAAGGAAATGATGAATAAATTACTTTCAGCAATCCAAAACTAAGATTTTTATTTTCGGAAGAAGAGCCTGCATAAGTGAGAAGAGAATAACTGTTAAAATTAACGAATAAATAAGATAAATGGAATAATATTGTCACCTTTTGTGATTGTTGTGAAATATGAATCATCAAACAAAACTTTATTCTTATTATAATTTTTGTTTGTTTCAACATTATTAGGATGAGTAGTTATATTGCCATAAATGGCTAATGCTATGGCAATAAGCTCACTAGAACTTGACTCAGTATTATTATTTGGAGGATTAATTATGTTGATATAAATTGCCAATGCCATCGCAACAATCAAATAGCCATATGTAACGATGAAGAATGAATCAAAGATAGTATTGTGGCTAATCTTAGGCATATTAGATGATGTAAACCATTTAAGTGAGAATACAGTTAATAATAGAGTGGAAACATATGATATTTTATCGAAGAAATCATCTACAAAAAATGTCGCACATAATGCTACAAACACTACAATCAACGGGATGAGAACGGTCGAATTATAATACCAAGCATTTCTTTGAATGACAATACTTATAATAACTCGATGATACATGGAATTTTCAATAATTGTTTTGCATTGAGTTCGTTTATTTCCTGTGTCATCCTGAGCAATTGCTTCAGGATAAATTATCAATGGCTTCCATTCTGTTTTTACTAAAATATTTTTATATGCTGAATCATATTGAACACAATTTTTACCTTCTTCACGGAAAACTACTTCGTTAGTATTTTTATCTCTTTCAAAAAATGTTTCTGCCATCCAAGCTGTGTCAAAGCAAGCTACGTTCATAGGACTGTCAAGGGAAGCAATGATATTCAAGACTTGAATATCATAAGGAAATGCTTCCAAATCAAATGGATTAGTAAAGACTGTTTTTAATTGTAACCTTTGATAATGACGGGGTCTTTTATAAACTGAATCAAGCGTATCCCACTTCATGTCAGAGTAAAGTTCAGTCTCTTTGACCCCAACAGGATTTACCCATCGACGATAAGAGGGTAGCTTATTCTGCATGTAAGTATTTTCAGTGGATTTTGAATTTAACAGAGTTATATTCCATTTTGGCAATAAAGTAAAATCCGAAGGGAATATTCTTTGACTCAGCAATCGCTCATCATAGCTCTTTTGAAAAGAATTAGTTGAACTGTTTTCAAATGGAACGGAGCTGTCAGTTGATCCTATCCACAATACTGCAAAAAATGATTGTCCTGAAGTATCAACATCATAACATCATCAACCATGCGAATGATGGACTTTTGTTCTCACCATTGAAGTTGCAGAAACCAAAACTCGATCCCTAAACGAAAACAAATTTAGATACAGTAATTTAATAATAAAAAATTCATCTTATAAGTTATGAGTCCATCAAGAATCAAGATAGGTAACTTACACTGTAACAACTTTAACGCCTTCTTGATCTGTTGATTGAACATTTTGGATTGAATTTTGCCTCGTGAGCATTGTTAAATAGTTTGATTTAATGCGCGAACTTATTACTATATTAATTTACTGTATTATAGTGCGATTGTTTGCACAATGCACATACATATATATATATTATACATAAAATTCAAGGCCCCCCCCCCAAAAAAAATTCTTGCACAAATTACATTAGAATAAGTATTTAATGGTAGTATTGACAAAGATATGTACCTATATTACTATATTACAAATCAAACTTTTGTAAAAAAGTGAAAAATATATTGGTTGATTAATTAATTAATTCAACAAGATTTTAACAAGCAGCAGATAATAAATAATTCAAGAAATTCATAAGTATTTAAAGTTAACTTAGTACATTAAATCAATATATTGTGATATTATTTTCAAATCTCAGGGATCAGAAATTGTTATTTGAATAAAGAGAAAAAAAACAGAAACAGTACAATAACATAGGTTTTCAAAATAGTAAATAAAATGAGAAATCAATGCTATTTAGTATTTTCACTACTTTGCATATTACAATCAAGACTATCAGTTATCATCGAAAATGTAAGATTTAATAACATAAATGGCAAGGAGTTACGGATAAATCGGATAATTTCGCAATCGTTTAAATCCTCTTCAACTTGTCTTCATGCGAAACGAAGATCTAATATAGGAAAAGTAATAAGAGAAATCAATGACGAAGACAATCAGATTGAAAATGAAATTCTAAATCTCAATACTGTTGAAACATCGAATATAACTCCAAAACCAAAGGCAGCGATTGATCCAACCCCATTAATAGTTAAGAGAAAACAAGGCGATTTGACACCAACAGGTATATTTGAAGAAATACAAAAAGATTATCAAGAATTACAGAAAAAATCACTTAATAAAAATAATAATTATGATGAATTCGAAAAGACAGATTTTACAAAGAATAATTTGATTGATTCATTTCCAACTTCTCAATCAACGCAAGAGCAATCGCCAGTAAATGAAGTGATGAAAACAATCAAAAATGGTATCAGTCTTATTTTAGTTGCAGACTTTTTTGTTATTATGGTATTTTTAGTTTGGTTCCTTGTTGCTGCAGCGTTGCAATCAACTTATCCTGTTGTATTAGAGCGCTTCCAGGATATATTTCAACCTGTTGTTGTGCCTGCGTTAACAGTTCTTATGGTGGGAAGCATAGCAAGTGGTATTGTTGGGGACAGAGAACCAACATCAAATACAGTAACAATAAAGAAAAGACGATTTTAATTTTATGTTGAGTATATTATTTGACTATTGATGAGGAATTATTGGATATGTAGTAACTAAATCAAAATTATGTATTGTTCTTTGTTGATAACTTCTATTTTGTTTTGATTTCTGACTCAAATTGTTAAGCACAACTATTTTTAAAATTGTAATTGTTTAAAAACAAAAACTATATATTATGTTGCAATAATTTTATCCCTTTCGGTAATGGTGAAATCATCTCAAATTTCGGTCCAAACACTGTTCTAACTATTCTTGTAATAAGTCCTCATTGTAACAATAATATACAATATTATAATCTTTAAAAATATTAATGATCATAAAAGCTCTTTAGAATCCGAATAATATTATAATATAAACTCGCTTCAATAAGAAGTCCCACTTAGTAATTTTACAATTTTACAGATAAAGAAAATAGATCAACAAGAAAAATCAGCAAAACAAACATCCACAATCAATAGCTGAATATTTAATTAATAGTATGTTTATGAAAATAATAGAAACACAATTCTGGAGTCTTGTGTGGAATAACTGGAATGAGCAGTATCGATATTTAAAAGTGGCTATTCTCACGAAAATGTATGGTATTAGTGTAGAAAATAATTTATGGTACAGTATTAGTATTGTGGCTGATGAATTTTGTAGTGTAGAAAATAATATTTTGTTCAGTCAAGCAGCGCTTGAATTGTAGAATTTTCCCGTTAAAAGACGGTAAGGAGTCTGCTTGGGTTAAGGAAGTTATAATTAGCACTCATTTTCCAGAGTAATAACTTCTATTCACATTTTACTGTACAAAGCTGCTGATAATTTTATTTATTTTAAAAATATTTCAAATATTTGAAATGATAAGAAGGGCTTCCGGTATACACAAAAACTAATCATATATATCATTTTTATAGACTTATTATTGACTTCGAAAGCACACTGCATTATCAATCAAATCTTAGTTGATTGAAGTAAATATTTTTATTCGATAATATGGCTTCACCGTCCACTCCATTAACTCCAATGTAAGTTCTATTTACTATGTATTTTAAATCCTTATTACCTTATTACTTATTATTTACTTCGCTTGAAATCAACACGATGATTCAGTTGTTCATAAGCATAACTGTATAAATATATCAAAATATTATAACTAGGAGTTTGGCAAGTTTCGGCAGTCGTGATCGTAGAGGTAGATTACCATCAGTCCCAGTGTCACAAGGATCGCATGGTTCATTACAATCACCATCACCTGCTGCAAACGTTATGAATCTACAGTCCCCATTAGTTGATAACGTTAACAATGAAGCTCCAGTTTGGAATCGCTATAACAATAGCACTGGTGTAAGAACTGATGGTGGGGGAGAAGGAGTTATGATTTGGGGAACAACAGTCAACATCCAAACCTGTATGAACTTATTTCGAGAATTTTTATTGAACTTTCAGCTGCCAGGAGAGCAAGAGGATGATGGCATGCCTTACTACTTGAAGCAATTTGAAGCCATTTATCGTTCCGGATTAATGGTTTTGAATGTAAATGCAGCACATTTAAGAAATTACCAAATAACCTTCAATCTATATCATCAATTGAGAGAGTTTCCACAAGAAATATTACCATTAATGGATCGAGTTGCTTTTGAGGTAATCTATGTTACTGTTAATTATATTATAATTGTTAGTATTGGTTAATGGCAATTCTGATTATTATCAGCCATAAAGATTGAATAATCGATATATTTATGGAATGTTAGGAATTTTCAAGTCGATATTTGAATGGTGAACATCCTACTGCATTTGATCGATTACAAGTTCGCACATACGGTCTACTCGAAGTCTCAAGAATGCGTCAATTAGATCCTGAACATATCGATCAATTACACAGCATTAAAGGAATGGTAGTTCGGTGTTCACCAATCATACCTGATTTGAAACAAGCTTATTTTCGTTGTTTTGTGTGTGCACATCATGTTGAAGTTGTGATAGATCATGGACGAATCGATGAACCAAGTAATTGCTCAGAATGTGGCAAGCAAGGATCCATGGTGTTACTGTCGAATAGGTAATTAAAAAATTAATAGCGTGCAAAGCAAATAATCATACATATATCTGGATATTTACAATGATAGGAGTGCTTTCAGTGATAAGCAACTGATTCGTTTACAAGAGACTCCAGACGAGATTCCAGAAGGTGAAACACCATGCAACATCACCATATTCGCATTTGAAGATATGGTTGATTCTGTTCGACCAGGTAATCAGTTTTGATTTTATATTAGATTCATTGCGATTTATTATTGATGTAATGTGTGATGTGTTTTTGTCAGGTGATCGCATTGAAGTAACTGGTATTTTCCGAGCCATTTCTCGTCGAATCAATCCAAAAAATCGAACATTAAGAAATATATTTAAAACTTATTTGGATGCTGTTCATTTCCGAAGAACAGACTGTGCGGATGATCGGATGTTTGTTGGTATAAACATAATAATATTGATTTTATAATCATAATAATAAAATTTCTAGACATAAAATCTCATATTATTTTATGATATTATTCTAGGTAATGAGTCATCATTGAATAACACATCTTCTATCAATGATCCTCAAGTTGAATCTGATTTAAACGAACCTGTCATAACTACTCACACCACAGAGAGCTTTCATGCGAAAAGAATTGAAGAATTTCGAGCTTTTGCAGCTGAAGGTATTATTATTTATCACAATATTATAATCATATGTTATACTATTTACTGTACTGTTTGTGTCAGTTAGCTAAAATCTTAATATTATTATAAATCAATCATATTGCGATATATTGTAATTGTAGGTGGTGTGTATGAGCGATTAACACGATCATTTGCTCCATCTATTTGGGGTATGGATGATGTCAAAAAAGGATTATTGTGTCTTTTATTTGGAGGAACTCAACAAATCACATATGAAAAGAAAGATACGAAGCGTAAACGATCTAGTGCTGAAGAGTCTACCGGATTTCCTAACAAACATCATCAACATGGAAGCTATGGTATGAGCATTATTATATTGTATTATCACACTATTATACTAGTATGATATACCTGGAATAATCACCCGTACTCTATACCACTAGCATGTTCTTATCATTCATCCAATCTTCTTTCTGTTAAATTTATTATTATTATCATACTATCGCGAGTTAAGCTATTCATCATTTAAAAAATAATTTTGGGTTATAATCATTGCACTATTGTAAATCTAGTATTATACTGTGTTATCTTAGAAAATAAAGAAGATAATGATGAAGATGTAATGAGCACTGCTGCGAACGAAGAAAACGATAGCGAATTCACTGCAGGTCTTCAATTATGATTATTTTTTAAATATAATCCATTTGAATAAATGTCGAGGATGTATGTGCTTTATATCTACGGATGTCTCTCGTTAGAAAACTGCTTTTCCAACCAAAATCCTTATATAAGGAGCCGTGTTGGCAAGAAGAAGTTTACAGAAGTTTTTGTTTGAAAACGCGATTTTCTTTGGAGAAACATCCGCACAAAGAACTTCGATATTTGGCCAATTTAAACGTAGAATAATATCAATCATTGGTCAATTTATGAATTCACAATCAATGAATGGGTGAATTGTCGTAAGGGGGGTGGATGGATGGATGTATGTATGGATGAATTGTCGCAATGGGTCATAGCACCTATGAATATAATATAAACATAACTTCTCTAATTTGAACTATCATGTTGTTATCAAGGTGTCCATCTTCGCGGTGACTTGAACATCTTATTGTGTGGTGATCCTGGGACATCAAAAAGTCAATTATTATCATATGTGCATAAGATGACTCCCAGAGGAATATATACTAGTGGGAAAGGTAGCTCAGCTGTTGGCCTCACCGCTTCAGTTGTGCGAGATCCTGAAACTAATGATATGGTGCTAGAATCAGGTGATTATTATTATTATTATCATTATAAATATTATTATTATTACAAAAATTATTATTACTAATTGCATACCTGATATTTATCCGTTCATTGATTCATTATGACCATTCTGCTGTTATATTCAGGTGCATTGGTGCTATCTGATAATGGTATTTGTTGTATTGATGAGTTTGATAAAATGGATGACCAGACACGAGCCATTCTTCATGAAGCGATGGAACAGCAGACAGTGTCCATCACCAAGGCGGGAATCATCGCTACACTTAATGCCAGAACGTCTATACTCGCTTCTGCGAATCCAGTAGAATCAAGATACAATCCAAGATTGTCCGTCGTGGAGAACATCAAGTTACCACCCACCTTACTGAGTCGATTCGATCTGATTTATCTCATATTAGGTATGGCATACTGTATGTAGCCTTGTAGAGATTTGTCATTATCACTCTTTATTAATGAACGGTTTATTACACGAGTCCAAATATTATTAAGTATGCATAAAGTGCAGGATTAATGAATCTAATTTTAATTTTTTTTAAATGTCAAATTTATTGATTATTATCATGTTTATTGATAATAATCATATTATTCCGCAATATGATAATGATAATAATAATAATAATAATAATAATAATAATAATATAATACAGATCGACCTGAACCTGTTGCAGATCGCAGATTAGCTTCTCATATGGTGTCATTGTATTTCGATGACAATGAAAATGACGCAAATGAATTAAATCAGGTATGGTTAGGGTTACATGTCACATGTCGCTACTTGTCTATAATTAACATAATTTATTTAATCAATCATTATTATAGAATAATATTCGGAATGGAGTGGTGAGTCAAACCTTTCTACGTGATTATATCCAATATTGCCGTAATAATATATCTCCTGAGATCACCGATGAAGCAGAAGAAGAATTAGTGAAGAATTATTTAGCGATGAGATCACAAGGGGGGCGGGGCATGAAGACCATATCAGCTACACCCAGACAGTTAGAATCACTGATTCGCATTGCACAAGCCCTTGCTAAAATGCGATTATCAAAGATTGTACTTGTTTCGGATGTGATCGAAGCGACTAGACTTATGCAAGTAGCAACTCAGGTAAGTTACATGAAATAATATGATTCATCATTCATATCATAATCGTGTTGTTACATATGATGTCATATAGGCTGCTGCAACCGACCCTCGTACAGGAACTATAGATATGGATCGCATATCAACAGGTCATGGAGCTGTTGAGCGTGATTTATTACTGCAATTATGTGATGAATTAAGGCGAATTTTATCAAATCCAGCGATGATTGGACAACGAGTGACACTTGGTCAACTAAGACAATTGATTCTCAAGCAAATGGGAAGCAACAATAACAATAATAATAATGAGAATAATAACATCACATTATCCATGAGTGATGTGGAGGAAGCTGTGAAGGAGTTAGAAAATGATAATGAAGGGACGAATAACTTGCTACAATACATCCCTAAATCACAGACTGTCATCATCAGAGGAGTTCATACTATGTAATAATACATACATAACATCATAATCGCACATTATAATAATCATAATATCTGGTAAATAATAAATAATATTTGTTCGATAATAATTTAATCACCCATTTCATTTATTTATCCATTATTATTAAAGTATTACGTTATCAATCAAGAGATAATAATCGAGTTTAGAATAGTTTTCTTATCATAGGTGACGTGGCAGACAAACATGCGTCATTACAATTCCCTTAAAGCCTCCATAATCCCTTCACAAATCTTGAATTCTCTTCGATCATAATCCCATCTCATTTCGAATAAGAACTTCTTCATCCCATCAAGTACCCCCTTCACAGTCATTTTAAAGAAGTTGGTCTCGTAACAATTGAGATGCCTCCTCGATAGTAGCTCTGGGAATGATGTTAACCCTAACCTCTTCTTCAATAAATCACAACCATCATATTGGACATCATAAGCTCCATTACCTCGATCACTTTTAATAACACCTGAGAAC
>VKHH01006138.1:0-25998 GCA_015144975.1 Epipyxis sp. PR26KG | reverse complement strand
TAATAATAATAATAATAATAATAATAATAATAATAATAATAATAATAACAATAATAATAATAGTAATAATAATAATAGTAATAATAATAATAGTAATAATAATAATAAATAATAATAATAATAATAATAATAATAATAATGACCAGCGTAACAGATAAAATAAATCATGAAATAAATTATGAATTTATAAAACGTGTTGCCCTGTGATATTATCAAATTATCCGGTCATTCCTGTGGCTTAAGTTATACCTGGCACAACCACGTCGACAATAGCATCTTGATGATACTTGTTCGATGAAGCAGATGGAAGCGCGTGAAGACCACTTCTAAACATTGCTGCGAAATACTCACATCTATTCTCCAGAATGAAACGATGAGCAAATATAGGCTTACCCTCGGCGATGAATCGAATGTCAGCCAAGTCAGAATCACCAACCAAAGCACCTAAATCACGAGCAAGTGTACTTGGCGGCAACTCCGAATTATCATATGAAAAAACACCTTTTTCTTTAATAAATTATAATATTAACAAAGTAACATTAACATAAATGATTCGATGTGATTAGAGCGAGGAGTAACGATGATTATCGTATGAGTCATTTGATGTCATAATTATAATGATAGGTAAGTTATAAAGCAAATAACAATTATATAATGTGGATGAACATGAATGGCAAAGAAGGAGTGAAGTAATATCAATAATAATTATTGTCTGTCGACATGATGCATTGAATTATTAATGATCGTATGTGTTACTGTTACCTAAGATGGTAGTTGGCTTCAAAACTTTTATAAAATATTCACATAATAACTGCAATCTCGGCATGTGCAGAGTCTTCCCAGTCCGCGATAATGAATGAAGGGTATTAACATCACTTATCACCCAGTCAGGCAGATTGTCTCGATATAAAAAATAAATCAAAGCTCTTGCTGCTTCCCGTGTTAGCTCCGGAAGGAGTATCTGAATCACTGGCTGAGGTGAACCATGACCACTACTCAGATCAGTTGGTGTTTCCATGATGATCATGTCTCTTAATTCTGGACTGCGCTGAGCAAGCAATGCCTTATGACACAGGAAGACTCTACCTGAGGCTAATATCATACAATCTGCTCTACCTTTCGCCTCGAATATATTCAAATCAGCCAACATCTGAGAAGAGAGGGACATGGACTGATCCTCTCCAGTCACACCGTCTCTTATAGACGACGAGGAAAGATTTAATTTACGTAATAAAGGCTCGGTGAGAGAATACGAGATGGATTCTTCATCAACGAGAATGAACACACGACTCCCACCACTGCTGATCTTAAACACTTGACGAGTGCATAAATCACTTAACCACGATGCAGATGGCTGTCTGGGCGATGCGACTAGAGTAGCCAACTGCTCATTATTATTATCATTATTATTACTATTATTTTCATCATTATTATTTTCATCCCAATCACGATTAGATGGCATGAAATATGGCACGGCTGGTCCAGATCCACACAGATAGAATTGTCTATTTTCAGTCAAAAATGAGGAATGCAAATCACCGGCTGATAACTGCTGTATTTTCATGCCAGATAACGACTCGATTTTACGTGGGATCGACCATAGCTTACACCAACTCAACAATTCAAACGGAACTTGAATCTCATCATCCGCTGATTCGATCGAAAATATCGTATTTATTCGTTTACTCCATTCTCCATTCACCATCCCGGAATCATTATGTCCTAGACATGGACTACCTCTTGCTCCCCATGACCACACGTTATCCACGGTGTCTACGATTAACGAATGAAACGCACCTGCACATATCATCTTTCCAAAACTAGACTCATAATTCGGATTCAATAATGAATACGACAAGCAACCTTCAGACTTGAACTTGTGAATTTTATTATTAGCACAAAAAGGAGCTACTAAAACAGGGGATACGCAATCGCTCAACCTTCCATCCCATGATGGACCTACACCTAACTGACCGCAAGAATTCTTGCCCCAAGTGAGAAGATTTCCGTTCGATAATAAGAGCAGCGAGTGTGATTCACCACACGAAACTGATACAGCATCCTTGACCGAATCAATCAACCGCGGTCTCAGCTGATATCTATCGAAGAAACAACACATAATGAGAATCATGTGACCATTATCATCATCATAAAAATAAATCTAAAATATTAATAAATGAGATTGGCATGAGAGATAATGACAAGATTTCATACCTTATTTGCTTTTGAGAGGCTTTTCGCCTTTTCGATGGCACCAACGGTAAAGGACCAAGTCCAAGTACCCCATTCGCCCATTGACCAGCCGAACAAACATGCCCAGATTTCATAATAAACACACTGAAACCACTCCCACATGCTATCTCCTTCACTTCAGAATAATTAACAGTCTCTAATGACTCTGACGGAATGATTGACTCTGATTTTGATATATCATAAGCGACATTCGACAAGTCTACTTTCTCAGGGTAGGATATGGACTTCAACACACCGACACCAGTGGAGCTACCTACACCCCATCCATAGACAGACCCGTCAGAACACAATGCCATAGAATGAGAACCAATAGATCCGGAACCAACTGTGATTTTACTTATTTTAGGGAAGTCTACCCTCCAATCAATTAATTCAAAGGTCGACCTAATAAGAACATATATATTATTGTTACAAAATGAGAGTAAGAGAAGCAATAATGATATTCTTAACATAATATTCCTTCACTTGATTGTAATAATCTTTTTTTTCATCACCTGTTTATGAAGTCTTTTAAGCCGAGGGCTCCTTCTGAATTTTCACCACATCCATAAATACTTCCGAAATGAGTTAATAATAAAGTGTGTCTGGAACTGCAAGCAATCATATGAACTTTTTCCACTGCTATTGACAATGGCAGAGGGATGGGTCTTGGTGTTAATACCTCATTATTATTATTTGTTGAATGAATTCCAAGGCTAGCATCGCTGTTGTATCCCCACCCCATTAAGCTGCAACAGAATGAGGTGTCATTAATAGAGCTATTCTTGCTTTCTAACGGAATCACACCAGAATTATCATCATTATTTCCTATCAGTTCTTCGTGTCTGTTTAAGATCGAAGAAGTAGGTATTGGATTTGAAGTAATTATTTTCAGAATGTACACACGAGTAGCTATGTTACCGTTGCTAGATGATGTAGAAGAGCTGTTTAAATCATTTGAAATAACATCGATTTTCAATAATTTATCAGACAAAGAGAAGTCACGATAGCAAATAAAATTAATTCGATACTTTGTAAATGACTTATTATCTATTTTATTTTGAGAAGAAAATAGTGAGAGACCAGGAAAGGGTGATCCTTTGCTTAGATTGTTAGGTGAGAACAGCGAAGGAGTGCTTCGAATAGATAATATTATTTGACCATTTCTATTACTTCGACCAATGAATATCATTAATTGCGAAATACTTTCAAATTTTGAATTTATTTCTATTTGTAATTGTGGAAAATGTGACATTATTGCTTGCAGAGCTATCGATGAACTCGTTTGGGCCTCTCTCGCTGATATCCTCAATATAAGTGAGGAATATGAAGACACTAGAGAATTTGGCATGGATGGATCCGCAGCTAATAAAGCTCTTTTGATGACAGCTAAAGTATCATTGAAAATTCTCTTTTTGTTAAAGGATCCCTTATAAACCTTAACAAATTCCGCGGAAAAATCATACCCGTCCATTGAATGAACTCTTAATATAAGATTCTCATTCGATAACGATTGGGCTATTGAATTGTCGTTGTTAACAGTTGAGTTTTCGGAAATATTTTCAAACGATGTATCTGCATTATAATCGAGTAAATAAATCGGTTTAGCTTTCTCTGAGTTGCTGTCAATTGGTTCAATTATGTGCTCAGATGATATTAGAAGTTGTTGTACATGCTCAATTCTATTAATGTTGTTTTTTTCTTCGTCTTTCCTGGGTTGTAACTCAATTACATTTAAAATTGAATCTAAATAACTGATAAACATTGATGATTTAATCGTTTGCATTGAAGCTATTCTTATTGTAAGGCCCAGTTCTTGGTCACCAATAATCGATTACTAGTACTCAGTTACAAATATCTTATTATGTCTTGGGTCTTATGCCTTGTGTAAACTTCATTTAATGTTGTATAAAGTATTAAGTTTAACAAAATATAGCAAACAGTATAACGTAAAATGGGTTAGCCAATGTAGAACATAAGTTACTGGATTGCTAGAATATTTGATATTATTACCAAAATAATATTAATCTGCTTGTTTCAAAAAAGTTTTATTTTTTATTAATTAATAAAAAAGAAACTGACCCCCCCATAAAAAAAACGCAAACTTCAAAAAGAGATCTGATAAAAGTTAATAAGTTTTATAATATAAAAAAGAGAAGGAATAAAAATAAATAAATGAATACGTTAAGAGTGGCAACGCATATTTTATAAATGTTAACTCCATCACGTTTTATCATCGTAAGTTGGGACTGTCTGATTTTTTAATATAAACGTTGTACCAAACCACTAGAGATCTTCGATCTCATCGCTGGCCAAAAAACTTACTTGTTTCGTTTTTGTTGCTGCGTTCTTGCATTTCGTCGCTTGCTTTACAATTATTAATTGTGCTGCTTTTGCTATTCGCTATTCAACCGGCTTCTACTAGCTTTAATTCTTTCCTGCTGCATCTTCTAGCCAACAAACAAACAAACAACAACTCTCCTCAAATATTTTATCATGGTAAATATTATAGTAATTTTAAAACAAATTCCGGCAATTCAAAAGGATATGGATATTGGTTCTAGAAGAAATGAAGATGAACAGCTCTAGCTAACCGCCGGGCTCACGATGACGGACAACAATATTCAGATTGTAGTCCTCGCCCCTCCCCGGTTTGATTTCATCGGTTTTTCGCAAGTCTGCATTCGGAAAACAAGGAATTAAGTGTTTGAATGTGTATATGTCCATTTTTATTTCGGACAAGGAATATTTTAAATCGATCGATTAAATAAGTAATGAACACAATAAATTATAAATATAAAATAATTCAATGAGCTGATGACCGAACGAATGAATACTCATCCCCACTGCTTCCACTATGATTTATATTATCCTTCTCATAGTCAGAACCTCCTCCACCTGGAGTGAAACCACTCAATGAATTACTCGACATAACCACGGATTGTCTGATATATTTCCTCATCTTCTTCGTTTGGCCTTCTGCTATTTTCTTCTCTTCTTCTGCATTTCTAACCCCGACCTTGAGGGTGTTCACATCAGACACCATAAGCATTAATCGCTTCACTTCATCATTAGATTCTTTCAACTTCACCTCAACCTCACGCAATGAGCGATTATCATTTCGAAGAACCTTCATATCACAATAATAATAATAATAATTATTATTATTATTATTATTATAATAACAATAATAATAATAACAATAATAACAATAATAATAATAATAATAATAACAATAATAATAATAATAATAATAATATTATTAATAATAATAATAATAATAACAATAATAATAATAATAAAGGTGAAGATGAAACTATTAAAATAATTGAGAATAAATCTCAATTAATTTCACCGACTTTTGATATTAATGATTGTCATAACACTACGATTCGCATTGTAAATAATGATGATCTAATCAAAATAGCCGATGCTAGTATCGATGGTCATAGTTCATCCAACAAGGATTCAGAGGTTACTCCAGCAATAATAGAATCACATCATAACAAAAGAAAACGAGAAAATGATGATGTTTAATCGAGATTCTTGCATTCTTATTTTAACTACGATTTTAATTTAAAAAAAATAAAAAAATAATTACAGAAATTAAATTAATTCATATCATATTATGTTTTTAGAATACAAAACATTCTTAAACAGATTTAAAAAATTGTTCTATCACTGATTTTTTGACAAATTGATTATATGCATTATTGTGATTTGCATAGTTTTTTATTTTTAAAATAATGCTTTCATTAGACATTTGCGATATGAACATGGTATGTAACGATAAAATTCTTGAAATGTCATAATAGTAAACTCATTCGTTTTGAAAGTTTTGTTTGGCAGTGAGGAAGTTTCATAAATCTGCTCTAATATAAATAAATCATTACACATGAGATTAGCCAATAATTTTAATATGATTGACAATAAATAAATGAAACTAAATATTATTATCATACAAAATAAATGAAGATCTATAATCTTATGATAGTCTTACTTTTGAATGTAAGAATGTGGAGAAACATTTGCTGAACAATAATTATTGACATCATTTTCTGATATTTTTTCTGATGATTCATTCACTTCACAGACAGTATCAATTTGTTCACCACTTGTCAAGGATAATTTATTCACCCAATCCTGTAATAAAATATTTTTTGATTTTTTCCCACCATCAGTTGGACTATAAGAATCTGATATGAAATATAATGGACGAT
Organism: Epipyxis sp. PR26KG; assembly: GCA_015144975.1. Classification (NCBI taxonomy): domain Eukaryota; class Chrysophyceae; order Chromulinales; family Dinobryaceae; genus Epipyxis; species Epipyxis sp. PR26KG. The sequence goes on along the minus strand of VKHH01006138.1, from coordinate 19,546 downwards.
CAGTATATACATGATTAATTCCATTCACAAGATACACAACAACATTCGGAAGGTTAGCTTTATATAATCCAAAAACATCATTAAGACCATTATAGAATTCAGCAGGTGTTATCGCAGCAGTAGTGTTTCTTGTAGTTAATCCAATTGCAACATAAAATGATTCTTGAATTATGTCAGATTTTGATTGAATGAAAGCATAAGGGACATTAGGAGTTGCTGCAAAAAATTCTAAATTAATATCTTGGAATGTAAGAGTTTGTGCCACACATTTGGAATATAATGAAGAGCTCAGAAATCCTGATTTGCAGAAACCAAAATCATAAATGAGCGGACCTTGAGATCCTTCTGGAAACACACCAGCATAACTATCAGGGATAACAGATGCTTGTTTATAAGAAAAAGAATTAAGGATAGTCTTTCCCCATAATTGACTACCAACTGAACCAGCTGAAGCACCCATGATGACGAGATCTGTTAGAGTTGATGATAATGCTCCTGATGCTTGCTGTTTTTTTATCCAATCAATCACAGATTGAGCATTTGCTAAGCCTTTTTGTGTAACCGGTTGACCATTCTTATCATTATAATCTCGCACAACATCACCAGCCCAAACATCACCAGAACAATAAGATGGATGGATGATTGTATATGATTTGAATTTATTATTTACATTTGATCGATCAAATATTCCAGTTTCAGGCTGAGGTGCAACATCAGTGCTACACATACTTAGTGGGGTTGTTGAAACTTTATTCCAACAAGCTCCGCCTCCTTGAAAGTAGAGCAATAATTTATCTCTATCCCCTGGCATCACTTGAAATCCAAACGGTGTAGAGGTGGAAAATATACAACGAGTATCTCCACCAGGTAAAATAAAAGATGATTTAGTTTTTGGTAGATTATCAAACGCGCATGACTCGCTATCAGATATTGTACAACAATTGTATAAATCACACATCAACTCTATTTTATCAATTCCAGTGAGTGAAGCTGTAGGGTCACGATCAACTGATTTCACATAATCTTGAATATTTTTGAAAGATTCGTCAAGATTTGCAACATTGCACATTATTGTGTGCAAACTTGAAAGAATGAACAAGGATATCACTCTCATTTTGGATAGCTTCAAATAGTTGAGAATTCTAACCAACAACAGACTAAAATATTACACAATTTTAATAACTGTACCGGTACTACCAATCATACCCAACCCCCGACCCCATAATGGAGACATTATTCAAGCCATGTGAAACATGATAAAAATAATAATGCCAATGGTAAAAGTGTATAGACATACCAGTAACATCAACTGCGTTGTATAGAGTACATTAATATTATACTTTAATGAACTTTATTGAGTTGATAGACTGCTGCTGTAGAAAATTCTTCTAATTTTTTTTAAAGAAGGATGGGATGATGGATATAAACGCAAGCTATATTGAACCGATGAAGTTTCCTCTATTTATAAATTGCTTGATATATCTGGGATTAGTGGAAATTTTTGCCTCAAACACCAACGATGAAGCGAAAAATTTGATCAAAATGTCTGTAGCCAAGAATCCAATTGCAAGTATTGACACAATTTGCAAACAATACTCTTGTTGCACATTGTCTGAACAAGAATCTTGTTCTATGAATAATATGTCAAAAGATGTGTCTCAGATAGTATTTCCTGGGGGTGAAACAAGATGTATTTTTAGTACTTCTACCCCATTTGGATTTCAAGTAATCCCTGGAGATAAAGACAAATTGGTTGTTTATTTTCAAGGTGGCGGTGCTTGTTGGGATAAATTGTCTACTGTTCCTGAAAGTCTTTGTAGTACTGATATATCTGTCCAATCTCAAGTTGGAATATTTGATCGATCAAATGTAAATAATAAATTCAAATCATATACAATCATCCATCCATCTTATTGCTCTGGTGATGTTTGGGCTGGTGATGTTGTGCGAGATTATAATGATAAGAATGGTCAACCGGTTACACAAAAAGGCTTAGCAAATGCTCAATCTGTGATTGATTGGATAAAAAAACAGCAAGCATCAGGAGCATTATCATCAACTCTAACAGATCTCGTCATCATGGGTGCTTCAGCTGGTTCAGTTGGTAGTCAATTATGGGGAAAGACTATCCTCAATTCTTTTTCTTATAAGCAAGCATCTGTTATCCCTGATAGTTATGCTGGTGTATTTCCAGAAGGATCTCAAGGTCCGCTCATTTATCAATATGGTTTCTGCAAATCAGGATTTCTGAGCTCTTCATTATATTCCAAATGTATGGCACAAACTCTTACATTCCAAGATATTAATTTAGAATTTTTTGCAGCAACTCCTAATGTCCCTTATTCATTTATCCAAGCTAAAGTAGATGAAGTTCAAATATCATTTTATATTGCTATAGGAGCATCTACACCCAATGCTACAGCCAATATTACACCAACTGAGTTTTACAATGGAGTCAACGATATATTCGCAAGTTATGCTAAATCTTTGCCTAATTTTGTTGCTTATATAATTGATGGTGACCATCATTGTTATACAGACCAATCGATTTATTACACATCTGATGCTTTAAGTACATCTGATAATGGAAAAAAGTCGATTAATATTATGTTGTCTGATTGGACTAACAAATTATCATTGTCTAGTGGACAAAAGATTGACAGTGTCTGTGAGGGTACTATCCAACTAGACAGTAATTCTAATATGAACGTTGGTGATAATAAATATTGCTCATCAGCTGTATATCCTCATTCTTACACTCAAAAATAAACATGGAAAACTATGTTATTTTCGATGCGAATAGGAACAAACGATGCTTTTCATTGTGACATATTTTATTACTATTTTATTTTCAAATGATAAATATGATTCAAATATAAAATATTATGCTTTATTTTATGATTATTGCACAATAATATTATGAAATCATCCTTGTGGATCATGTCAGTGTATGATATTATCTACTTCAAAGCAATATTATTTTTAATAATGTTTTGATTTTTAAAAATTAAGAAAAATACTGTATTTGATTGATTAGATTATTATAGAAATTAAATAATATATATTTTTTGATATTAATAATATAAAAAAGCCAAAGATGAATGAGATTCATAATATAATATTTTATTATTTCATATCCAAGCGAATAGTAGATTATAATAATTATTTTTTTGATAATAATAATAGAATACTAAAGATGATTTGATTTGAAATATTATTATATTTGCAATGTAATTTTTTCAGTACCATAATCATCTTAATAGAAGTTAGCATCAATATCATCAAGAAGCTATTCTATATCAAAATATTCTAATTATTATATTTTTTTATTTTTTATTTTTTTTATTTTTTTATTTTAATTTTTTTTGTTACAATAGTTTAAAAGTATATCTAAGTTGTTCAAATTATATTCACAATATGTTATAATATTGCAATGACAGTATGAAGTATAATTCAATAATACTAATAATAGCAGCCTAATTTTATTCCTAAGGCTATAGATTATTTTTGTTACTAATACTATGTGATATACATATTGAACATATATTATTAATTATTAATTTCGATATTATTCAGGTTATGTTAACTTATTTATGATCTGTGAAATAAATTATATTCAAAAAATAAACTAAAAAAAAAACTAAAATATTTATGAAATACTTTAATAGAACAAAAACTATCAACTCATATAATAAATAAATTATCATAAATAAAATAAAAATAATATACAATTATTCAGGTTACAATATATATACAATATACTCATACTATGGAATCATTTATTCATTCAATTGAATCATTTAAAACTGATAAACGGCCCATATCATAGTCTTCATCATCAGCACTACTAGCACTAGTGAAACTCACAGCTGTCAACCCGTGAGACACCGACTCCTCCGTACGTCCATAAGTATTATCATTATAAATTTTATCAGGATTTAATGTAAAAGGAGTATTTGCAGAAGCTGATCCAGAATGATTTGATCGATTATATTGATTATTAAATGGTGAATAATTATTATTATCAATATTATTACTATTATTATCATTATTATTAATTTCGAAATTATTTTGATAAATTGCTGCTTCTTCACTTTCATTTCCTGGTGGGAAGAATGCACCTTCAGAAATGAAGACTGGTTTCGGCATAGGCTGACCTTTAGTTGTTGCTTTATTAACTTGATTTTGAGTAACATTCATTTTGCTGAATAAAACACGTAATACTAATTCTTTATCTTCCCATGACAAATCTTTCAATGTTACCTACAGTTAGTAATGTTGAATTATAATTAGAAATAATTATAATTATTATTATTACCATTATTATTATTATTATTATTATTGTTATTATTATTATTATTATTATTATTATTATTGTTATTATTATTATTATTATTATTATTATTATTATTATTATTATTATCATTATTATTATTATTATTATTATATCAAGTTGCAAGATGCAATTATATTTTTAAAGATAATAAAAATAACTATTATTTATTGTTCTTTTTAATATTATTATTGCTATTATTTCTAATTATAGATGTATATATAAGTTGGTACTTACATTTGGTAAATCATTGATGTTAAATTGACTTGATTTTTTATTGTCATCTAATAAATATAAATTATTTCCTTTGATGTTTAAAGGTGGAAAGGTACCAGTGCTTTTCTTCGCAGTCGCTCCACCACCATAACCTGCACCATGATGTAACTTTGTTTCAATCAGCTTTGCTTGTGAAAATGATATTTTTCTTTCTTTTCGAATGACTTCTTTCACCTTCAATTCAATAATAATTATGAAATAAAATAGAAATATAATAATAATAATAATAATAATAACAATAATAACAATAATAATAATAATAATAATAACAATAATAATAATAATAATAATAACAATAATAATAATAATAATAACAATAATAATAATAATAATTATGTTTTAAGAGATATTTGATCTTTTATTTTCTTGTTCAAACTTATCAGCCATAGAAATATCATCATAATAATAATAACAATAATAATAATAATAACAATCATTATAATTAATTATAATGATAATAATAACAATAATATGATACACATAATATCTGTTCTAATAAAACACAACTAGGAAAAACTAATGGAAATATTTAATATTTTTTATTGGTTAATATTTAAAATGGTGACTTACTTCATACAAAGCTTCCAAGAAAAATTGTTCAGTTTCACTTCTTTGGCTTAGAATAGTTGATGCGAGTGCTTTCATTTGTTTTAATTCCTTATTTTTGATATGAATCAATCTTCTTAAACCTAAAAAATAGATTTAATAGTGCCATAAAATTTTGAAATAATTATGTTATTATAAATTTAAAAAGCATAGAACAAAATTCATCACAAGTGATTTTTTCCATTCAATTCATTCATCCAAAATAGTAATTTATGTTTAATATGACAATATTATCTAATCAATGCAGAGTGGTTTATATAATACTAACATCTCAATGTCATCTTAGAAAGATGAGATATTATATATTATTTCATATAAACAACCATACTAAATTAATGAATTAAATGGTATTAACATAAAGTATACCTGCGGCATCAAGAGTTGCTTCTTCTAATTCTTTCGCTACAGTTGATTTTAATTCCTTTGCTTTAATTTTAAATCGCTCAATATTCACAGATTGCTGCTTTTCCAATTGTTCAACACTAGTAATAATAATAATAATAATAATAATAAGCATGAAAAATAAATCGAAGTTATAACAATAATAATGTTTATTAACAATTATATTTGTTAATTAACGACTTTCATATTAATGTTCAACAAAAAATTAGTATTATTATCACATAAAGCATTACCGTTCTCTCAATGCTTTGATCTCTTTTGTTCTTGTATGAGCTTGTTTGGCATATTCTAATTCTTTTTCTGCTAAGATATCCACTTCTCGCTTGGCTGTTGCTAATTGCAAAATCAACTTCGCCTGACACAAATAAAAATTAAGTTCAAGTAATTCCAAACTAAGCATTTTATCATAAAAGTAAATAATTTTCATACCTTTTCAGTTTGAAATTCTGCTGCTTCAGCATGATGAAACTTCAATTCTTCAAACATTCGATTATTATCAACCAACAATTTCTTTGCTTCTTCTCCCATAGTAGAACGAGCTTCTTTCAACGCAACTTCACGAAAAGCTGCTTTCTGTTCATCTAAGTCTTTAAATAATTGGGATTTTTCTTCTAAAAATCTCCTTTCTTGTTCTTCCATAGCATCAATTAATTGTTCGCGCTGAGTTTGAGTATTTTTCTCTAATCGTGCAATTAAAGCTTCATGTGTATCTTTCTCTTGTCGATATATTTCTATTGCATTTAAATCTTCTTCTGTTACTTTTAATTTTGATTTTAAGTCACTTATTGTTTTTTCAGAAGAAAATCTTAATTCACTCATTTCTGCTTCATATGCTTTGCGTACTTTCTCTACTTCAAATTTCATTAACGTTTGAGATTTTACTAATTCTTCGTTTAATCGTAATATAACTTCATCTTTCATTTCCATTTCTCTCTGAAAATACAAAACAATATCATGAGTATCACGTTCATTTTGAGTTGAGCTTGTTCTTAGTTCATTGTTATTTGACAGTAATTCTTCTATTCGTTTTGTTAAAAAGTTAATCTTTTCTTGATCCAATTGACGGCTTATCACAAATGATGCTGGAAATGCATTTTCACCACTTTGATCATTTTTCGCACTAGAAACTTTCTCTTTCTTCTTTGATGACATATTATTTCAAATGTTGAGGAATTGTAACTTGTAGCTTGTAGCTTTAAGAATATTATATTTTTGAATGAAGGTAACTTGAATATAAAAGGTTTATAAACAAAAGTGCAAATATTCAAACAAATTACTACAGTTCATTCTATTTTCTGTTTATCACAAAAACGAGAAATCCATTTCTTTATTGGCGGTTTTGTCGTTTCATTTTGTTTTCAGAATGGTTACTTGTCTTGCAATTGATATATCTTTTCAAACAACAATATCTACTTGATATATCTTTTTGTTTTAGGCTTTATTATTTTCCTAACAACTTCAACAATATTTACTCCTAACTATTATCCCCCCCAAAAAAAAAACATTGTCCGCCGTAAAACCTTCCTCATCTCGACTCTCGACAAAGAATTTATTTGAGGATCGGAAAATCATAATTAATTGATAAATTCAAATTTGTTCATTATGAATTATTTCAGTATCGATGCCGGATTAATTGCGCTCACAAATGAGCTTGAAGTGGTAAAATCAGACGGTATGTCTTATTTATGTATGATCTTAGATGAAAGTTAGCCATAATGTTTATTATTGCCGATTCAAATTTATGTACGTGATACTGTAGGTTACGAAAGAGCTATTTTGTTTGGATTGGAAATATTGGAAGGATACGACGTAACAGAAAAGATGCTAGAATTTGCTGAGAAAGTGGAGCTAAATTTATCCCAATTAAATAAAATGTGTGTTGCTATCTCGGCATTAATCTGGGAATGTGCAAAATTGGCAACTAAAGATATCTCAACTTTGCAAGATTTATTGTTGCAACTTGGATTAAGTACTGATATTACTACAACATTTATTAAGGTTCACGTGAATTATATTGTTTTATATTTTATATCGAACTCTTATTATTAAAATTTAATGTTAGGTTTACAGTGAAAATAAACGAAGAATAATATATCTAAAAGGCTCTTTAGGGATATCAACAATGTCATACATGAATTTAGCTTGGCGACTTGATGTTGAGGTAGTATATTTCTTTTCATTGTTTCTACAATGCTAAATAAATTTTCTTATCATTCATAGCTTGCACGTAGAAGTGTGTTAGTGACTAGCACTCCAAAATATATGTTGAGATTGGATTTGGTTAATAACTCAAGTGTTGATAACTTGAATTCGGAAAAATCGAAACCTAAACAATCATTTCATCTTCAATCTGATTATTCAAATTTGAAGAAAATACAAATTGAATTACAAAGAGCTGTTGATGAATTTAATAATGTTCATTGTCAACGATTGAATAAATACATAACATAATTAATTGTATTTTAATTGAAAGGATTACTTCACTCAAATATTCGTTTGTAATGTGTAATATTTTGCATATGTCATCTATGGTTTATTTGGAACTAAATATCGTGAGACGATTAACTCGATGGGAATCACTAACAGGAGATTATATTCAATGTATAAATAATTCGGAAGCAATAAAAATAATAAAACTAAAATTCTTAAAAATTAATTTTTTTAATGTTTCAAAAAAGAGATCCTTTTTTCTTGAAACCAAATGATAATTTTTCATTCCTTTTCGCATTATTCAAATCAGAGGAACTATAATATAATCATACAATGGTGATTCCGAAAAAGAAAAACCATAAAAATAAAGTGAATAAAAATGAATGAAATTCAAAATTAATTTAAATAATATAGCAAAATATGAATTAAATAAATTGTTGTTTGTAAGGTTAAGCTTATCTTCTCATTATAGTGAGTCTGCTGCTATTGATCTCCATTCAAATTTTATTTTTATTAGTTTAAAATTATGGTAATAAATTTATTTGGATTTGAATTATAATAAATTAATTATATACTATGATTTTACCTGCTTTGGTCATTTGTATTATTTTTTGTTAGAAGTAAATTTGCAATTTCTAAATCTTTCAATCTTTGTTCTTCTTCTTCTTGCTAAATACATTAAAATAATAATTTCAAAATGAAAATATTGAAAAACCATATTAAATGCTGAAATATTTTCGAAAATATTCGAAAATTTAATGAAAAAGATGATTTAAAAAAATAATATTTGTAAGTTAACAATTGGTTAGTAAAGCGTAGCGGTGAGAGAGCAGACTTTACACTCAAGTCTTAGCAGTAATGATAATATCATTAAAATACCTCTAATTTTTGCTTTCTCTGGATTTCTAATAATCGATCACTATCTAATTTTAACTTTTGTTCATATTGCTTTCTTTGTTGTTCTTCCATTTTCAACTTGTTTTGTAATAAAATTTCATTAGCATCAGAAATAGATTGTTGTTCTTGTTTTAATTTCTCACGCTCAATTGCTAATAATCGCTTTCTCTCATCTTCCATTTCTGAATTAACTTCTTCGATTATTCTTTCTCGTTCTCTTCTTTTCATTAATTCCACCTAATAGAATATGAGAAAGTAATAATACAATTATCAAAACAAATAATTATTAAGTAATTAGTAATTGTAATTAATATCATCCTTATTGAACAAATAAATTGATTTAAATTTGTACCATTGATTTAAACTCTTCACTTGATAAAAATAATTGAACTTCTTCATCAGCTCTTCTTTTTATTTCTCTAGCTGCTGCTAATGCTGCATTATCCTCTAATTTTTCCAATCGCGATGCTGGCAACAAGCTTTCACTTTTCTTCACATAACTTTTTGAAGAATATTTTTCTTCAGAATTATCTCTTTTATTGCGATCTTTATCCCGATAATCACGATCCCGTTCTCTATCTCTTTCTTTACGACGACTTCTCCTACTTTCAGATACATCTCTATCTTTTCCCCTCACTCTTTCATCTCTATCTCGTACTCGTCTACTTTCAGAAGCCTCTCTGGCTTTTCTCCTCCTCCTCTCATCTACATCAGAATCATCATCATCTCTAGTACTTCTAAAACAAATATTATTTTTAACAGGGTTAAAACAAGCACACTAACAGTGAAACCAAACTTTACCAATCCAATTCAGGAATTCAGAATCATTTAAATTAGCAAATTATGTAATAGTGCCTTTGTTTAATGATTCGTTCGCGTATCATTTACACTCATAGCCAACTTTTGGAAGATATATATTCAGTATTGTTGGTCAAGAATGAAGTTATAATGTTATAAAAGATTATGAAATCACTTAAAAATAACAGCACATACTATTATTCTTATATCTATTGTATATCGGAATAGTATCAAATCATCATATCGCATATCGAATACGCCAATATTTTGTATTTTATATATTTTATACTTTTATGCAATATACAATATACAATATGTTGGTCTAACCTTTTCCCATCTCTAGATCGAGATCTTCTACCCATCGCTTTTCGTTCAAGTTAGCTTGAATAATTTATCACACTTTCAACAAGAAGATCAAATCCAAGTATTATATATATATATGCCCCGATCCCTGGGATCCCTCGGCCCGCCGGAGTTTCATGGTTAGAAATTGTGTATTTTTAAGTTTTACTAAAAAAGTTAAAACTTTTTTATATCCAGAAACTAGGTAATATAGCAAAATGTTTGCTCAAAAATTTGATTTACTTTATGGTTTGTACTAACGGATGAAAACTGATTTGGTTTTTATTAAAACAATGAAACATTAACTCCAATTAAAATTCTGAGATAAAATTTGGCAGCAATTAAGATGATTCCGATTGTTAACTCTTTCTGATGATCAATTTAACAAGAATTAGGTGGATTAATGGAAGAAAACCAATACAAACCAACAAAATCCAACAAAACAAGTCCATTATTATTCATAGTTTTGTGGGATAATTCATGAGGTGATCTGTAGTTATTTGGTTGTTATAGATACTATACCTACTGTATAAGATTTCTAATTTCAGCACATTGAGTAGTGACACTTTCGTTAAAGTTGTTTGTATTCGTTTATTTTGGGAGTACATACTGTAATTATTAAGCAATTGATCACACTGTTAATTGATTTTGGATTCTAATGCTAAAGTAGCTTTTGATTTGTGGCTAGAGCGATCGACTTTAGTTGTATAACTCGAAATACCGATAGTGTATTATACGATTTTTCTCATCAACTGCTGGTTTATATAGGTAGCATATGATTAAGAGATTGATAAAAGTATTTGGAACGAAATGATGAATATTGGATTTAATTTGGATAACTTTATTTTTTAAAATGCAGTGCTGAGTCTGGCTGCTATTAAGACAGCGTTATTTATACATACAGCGAAACGGCTCAAAATTCCACAATTTTACAAATCACGTTTTATCAACAAATCAACAAGCCTGCTGTACTTGCGGCTGGTGGGTTTAAAAATCCACTATAATAGCTATCTTTGGAAACAAATTTCCTGTATGTTACAGAAAGAATGCTAAAATAACAAAATAACATACAGTACAAACAAAATTGTGTGTGTATGGTCTAGATTTCATCACTCATTCAAATCAAAATATAGTCATGATACGATCAAAGAAAGGAGCTGTTAAGTTGCCCATTTTTAAATTGCCACCGGTAGAATCGAAAAAATTATTATCAGTTCAAATTAAAAATGAAGTCGCAATTAACACCACTGACGCAAAAGAAAATTTTATTGCATATCATGATCATCAAGAATTATGTAAAGCCATTTTAAAAATTGTTAAAGACATACCGATAGAAGAAATGAACTTTATAAGGTCTTATTTGATGATCGCATCAAGCGATATTGTTGAAATAGAGCGTGAATTGGTTAGAAATATTGAGGACAATAACAGTTCCAAATCGTATTATTTAAATAAGTCCAATTCGATAAAACAAATAAAATTTAATGATGAAAAATCTAACAAGAGAAATAATATCGTATTAGATTTCTTTTTAATTGATGATCAAAAGTCTCTATTTCTTCATGCTCGAGAAATATCTTTAGAAGATATTCATTATTTTCGTACTGATCAAAACAGTGTTGATCAATATCCAACAACAAATTCAAAGCGTAATCCTGTCACCGCAAAAAGTGATATGTCACTTTCTGCTTATAGTCAAACACAATCTATCAGTCGGTTTAGTTTGTCCAGTGCGAATACCTTTGGAATGAGTGTTTTATCAAGTATGGGATATGATGACACTCCAACTAGATCAAATCTGACATCATCAAAAAATAATTCATCTCAATTCCCTCCAATAGCGAATAATAATTTTGTAAAAGTTAATAATAGTCCAAAAAATCTTGTAAAAATGTCTTCCTTGCCAATCATATATTCACATGATAGTAAAGATGAAGAAGATGGGATATTTAGATCCAAGCCAATCGAAAGAGATATTCAAACAGCACAACAACTGTATCAGTCTCCTTCGTATTCACCGACAGTAGGAATAAAAGGTGAAAACTTGTATTCATCTTCGTCTAATTATTCAATGGTTTCATCCATTTATCCATCAACTGCTGCATCTGTAAACTCCAAAAAGACTTTATTTTCTACCACAGCCCCTACTATTTATAATAGTCAAGATAACAAGAATAATAAATCGAAGCAATATTATTATGGTGATGAATCTTCATTAGTCAGTGGATTAAAATCAACGGCACAATCACAAACAAGAAATTCAACTGCACAAAGCATAGTAACTGGACTTGGAACAGCAAATTCTAAAAAAAGAAAATCTAATAATAATAGCAATAATAATAATACCTATAAAAATATAAAAAGTAAATTTTTTTCTGATAATATTCCAAATGGAAATCTTACAACTGAGTTGATATCATCATTAAGGGATATGGAAAGACATACAATGATGGTGAGACTTAATACAAAAATAATAAACTGCTTTAAAATTACCATATTGTTTTATTAATCGGCTTTTTGTATTTATGTATTTAATCTTAATAGAAATTTTAATATTTTTATATATATAACTGATTGTTATGTATAAATATGTGTTTTAGTGTGGCCATACATTAAGTGTGATTTTCCATTCACATCACTCATACATATTATATTTATTACTATAATACTCTCACAAATAAGATAATATACTTTATATAATATTATATTACATTTTATGATATGGTTATTTTTTAATAGGTGAAGAAAGATATCGCCACTATTCAAGAATTAGTATTATTACAAAACAATACAAAAGCAAAACCTATGCTTTATAGTGTCGCTGCAGAATCTATGAGAGATAGTCTCCTTCCTATTATTCGATCAGAATTACGAAGAGGATGGATTGCATGGTCATTAATGATACATCAACAAAAAAGACAAGAAAATTTAAAAATATTTATTAAATTTTTAACTATTCGTAATATTGTATTAGGTCTTAAGAAACTATTATCAAAAGTATTAAATGAAAAATGGAAAAAATGGAAATTATTTACAAATGAACAAAATAAACGTTTGAAAAGATTAAAAGTTTCAAAAGCTATATTATTAATTCAAACAAAAATACGTGCACTTTTAGCAATAAGACGTGTGAAAATATTACGTGCAAGAAAAAAATATCAAAAATTATATGATTCTACAATAATGATTCAAGCAATTATTAGAGGTTCATTAATAAGGAAAAGATTAAAACAGAAATTATTAAATCAAAAGAAAGAATTAGCTGTAATAAAAATACAATATTGTTTTTTCATTTTTAAAGCAAAGAAACGTGTACATATTTTACGTATTCGACATAATAAAGAATTAGCTATTATACAAATTCAAAAAATTGTACGTGCAAAATTATCAAAAATAAAAGTTATTTCATTAAAAATTAAAAGAAAACGTGAAATTAAAAGTATTATTATACAAAAAATAATGCGTGGTTATTTAGCACGTAAAAATATACAACAGATTCTAATTAATCGTGCACGTGAGAAATATGTAGTATGTATTCAAGCGAAAATGAGATCTGTTTTAACACGTATTAATATGAAAAAATATCTAAAAGAAATTGAAGAATATAAATATTATCGTTTAAAAGCTGTTATTAAAATGCAATCTATTTATCGTGGATATCGTATACGATTATTATATAAAATGAAAATGTATAAATTAAAAAAGAAAAGATTACAAGAAATTAAAGCTGCTAATATAATTAATTTATTAGTAAGAAGATATATTTCAAAAGCAAAATTAAGAAAATTGAAAAAGAATCGATTTGATAAATGGGTTGCTGATGCAAAAAGATATCAAGAGATGTGGTCTGATGAAGCATCAACTTGGTATTATTATAATGCTTCAAATGGTGAATCCTTATGGGAACCATCAAGTGAAGGTTATACAAAATTTGATGGAAAACTTGTGCTCTTTTCAGGTAATTCGAATGAAATAATAATAATAATTATGATAATAATAATAATAACAATAAATAATAATAATGATAATAAATAAATAAATAATAATAATAATAATAATAATAATAATAATGATAATAAATAATAATAATAATAATAATAATAATAATAATAATGATAATAAATAATAATAATAACAATGATAATAAATAATAATAATAATAAATACCATAGGTTTATTATTAATTATTATAAGCATTTTTCACATTGCAATTTGTTTAATTCTGAATAATAATATTTTTTGAATTGATTAATAATTGTTATGTTTGCTGAAAGGTGAAATAATCGATGATCCTACACTTAATGTCCCTGAAGAAAGTGAAGAAGAAGAAGAGCATTTAAGCAAAGGAAAACACTTAAATAAATATTGTTCAGAATGTGCAGAGCGTATTGCAATTCGTTTTTGTGAAAATTGTGGTGATAAATATTGTACAAAATGTTATAAAAATGCACATCAAACTGGTTCAAGACGTAATCATATTTTTAATTTAATTGGTCCGATTGAGTGTACTGAATGTGAGTCATTATTAGCTGAAAGATGGTGTGTGAGTTGTGATGAAGCATTCTGTGATTCATGTTGGAGAAGAGTTCATTCAAAAGGGAAACGAACTTTTCATCCATTTTGTATTGTATTTGTGGATGGAAAAATTGATAATAAGATACAAACAATTGATGGTGAAGTGGTAAGTATAATAATTAATAATTTGATAATTATTTTGTATCTTAGTTCTTGTATTTAAATATGCAGTATTATTTTACCAATAGCTTTATTATATTATTTATATATTATTTATTTTATTTATTATTATTATTATTATTATTATTATTATTATTATTATTATTATTATTATTATTATTATTATAAATAATGTATTATATAATAATATTACTCATTATATTCGATGCCAACAAAAACAATTTCTAAAAATCAAACTAATTAATTCAATAATGATTTTTATTTTATTATTATTACAGTTGCCAGATTATGATGCTAGTTATTTACAACAAAAGATTGATAGTGAACGATCTGCTTTAATTCAATTACCTCAACTTGAAAATAATGGATATGATAATTCTAATTATGATTATGGAAATGAATCTATTGCTGAAGGTAAGAATCGAAGTAGAATAAGTACATTTTATAAAATGAAGCCATTGTTTATTTTGGGAATAGGTTTTAAAACATCAAATTTTATATTATTATTATAATATTATTATGATAATATGATAACAATTCAATCATACCTTCTGGCTAGCTTCTTCAAGTAGTTTTATAATTTTACATAATAAAATTTATAAAACTACTTGAAAAAGTAAGTCAGTAGGTATTGATATTAAATTCTTAACACATTATTATAATAACATAATTTTCATGTTTAAAACCTTTTCACTTTATATATTGAATTCTTATCATATGATGAATAGATATATTCTTATTCTTATAAATTCTTATCATTTTTATTATTTTATTTTTATTTTTAGCGAGTTTAGATACAAGTGTGTTAGCAATTACAAATGGAATTGATTCTGAATGGACTTCTTATTATGATGATCAAGGTTATGAGTATTGGTATAATAATTATACTGGTGTTTCACAATATGAAAACCCATATCAATAATATGTATTTTACAATTTGGATAGAAATTTTACATTAATTAAATTTTTATTTAGAAATATACAACAAATATTTTTTACATAATAAAACTACAATAAAAAACATAAAAAATATTATATATAATAATAGAACCATTATCTTACTATATATGCTTAATTAATAGATAAACAACACATTTTTGAAATGTTGTATATAATAATTATTGTCAAAATATTTATATTCCCATTCACAGGATTCCTATTAATTTTTGATTTTTCTCACAACAGCCCAATATCCTCTCTCATCATCACGATTATGACACCAATAACTACTTCTTAGTCTCTGTCCATCTGTTTGATTCGTAGAAATAAAAGGTTCTTTATTATAGAAACTTAAAAAATGATCTAATAATCCTTTACTAACTTGTAAAACATTTGTAAAAAAACCTGCTGTTTTACATGTAGAAGATACAGCAATATTTGAAAACCAACGATCATGAAATATTAATAAACCACCTACTTTCAAACTATGATGTATTGTTTCTAAAAATTCAAAAGCATCTAAAGAATATACCAAAACATTCATCATAATTACAGTATCATATTGTCCATATCCATTTGAAGCTTTGAGTTCTTTTCCAAAACTCTCAACTGTTGTATTTTTTAGTATTGTTTTATAAGTATGATTATTGAACTTTAATGAGCCACCATAATAAGAGCAACCTCGTATTGTAATATAATCATATATTTGAGGGTCAATCAAAGTAATATCAGTAATAGATCCATTAATGTTCTAACAATAAAAATAAAAACTATTATATTATTTAACTGTAATAAAAATTATATTACTATTTTAAAATATTAATCAAAAATATTAACTTATTCGATATTACGATATAATACCTCCAATATATTTCTCGTTTGTGTGTAACCACCTGCTCCAAATTCAATAACTCTACCAAAATCAGTATGATTTAAATAGTGCCATCGATCAAATGCAACAGCAAACTCTTTTAGCCTTTCTTTCAAATGATTAGGTCTATTTTTAGGTAAATCTTTTTGATAAAATGGTAATTGTTTCCATTTCTGATTATCATACCATTCCACTGGCAATGATCGAGGAACACCTAGTTGACTATTATATCTACACAAAGCTTGACAACGATATCCTTCACTGTGTTGCCAAGATATATTCTTCAAAAACGTACGCTTTAAATCATTTGGTTCGCAATCACAACCACCATATTTAAGAATTGGAACAACACATTTTTGTGTACCTTCCTCAATCTTTTCTCCCAATGGTTCCCATCCTGGTTCGCAAAAACATTTATTCAAGAATAGAACTTCATTTTCATGACAAGTTAAGCTTTTGATTACACTATTTGTTGCAACTACTTTCAATTCATTGTAAAACAAAGACACTGCGAGAAATGGAATTAGCAATATTTGTATCTTTAGGTCTGGTAATTGGAATCTCATATTTTGGAGTGATGCTTATACTAGAATTGTTTTATTGTTTTACCGAAATACTGTAATTGTACAGTAAATAAATAAGTTATAGCACTTTCCGTGTACTGGATAAAAGTATAAAAGTTAAGAAATAATTGTACATGTATTGTATCTTACGGTATTATTCATCAGTGATTAAATACATAAACCAAATACATAAACCGTCGTGGGTTGATATTATTAAGTGCAACAGAAATTCTGATTTGGATTTAGAATATTCTGAACAAAATTTGATGAAACACGGGGGGACGGGGGACGGGGGACGAGAACACAATAATTTTTGTTCAAAAATAATAATAGGATAGATAATATACTGTAGCAATAAAGATTCCTGGAATTCATATTCCATTTTTAAATAGTCACTAAAACTTTAAAGAACATTGTGAATGAATGAATGTTAACTGAATCAATAATTTATAATTACTTTTACCGGAGGAAAACGCTTAAACCATAACATAGATTAGGAACTACTTATTCTCATTCGCTTCTTTGACATCACATCAGTCATAATATAAGTAAAGGATAGTGGGATTTGGTGGATTAGAATGCATCCAACGAAGAAGCCCTATATTGGGCAAATAACCCTTAACCCCATTACAATTACATCACATTTTCTATTGTTTCGTTCAGCAAATTATTAGCACAAAATTACTGGCGAAGTTTGCTTTATTATTAATCCTTAAGAATAACAATAACATATTACTCCTTATTACATATGAAAAATCCTTTCTGTCTTCTCTCTTTCGATTATATATTTCGAAAAAACTTATTCATATTTCGAATATTAGTTGAACTGTTTTCTAAGGGTGAAGAATATTATTTATGCCCATAAATACTATTCGATACCCATAATTCAATGTATCTATTAGGCGAAATAAAAGATAATCCCAAAGACTATTGCACGAATAATTGTTGGAGAAGAAATTTGTGCTGTTATTATCAATTACACAAATCAATAGATAAATAACTGTATTATTGAGAACATTATTAATTTATCAAGTAATTAAGGATTAGTATAGCACATATAATAATCATTTCAACTTTTAATCGTAAGTTATGAGTAGAGTTATTATTACCAGAAAAATGTTCTTATAACTGTAAATATTATGAAATTCAAACCGATTAAGATATTTAGAATGGAATAAATGCAAAACTAGTACTAACCATGAATGCAACTTACTAGATTCTTCATATTATGCTTGAATCTTTCGCTGATTTGCTAATAACCATGAAATCATTCCAAAAGAAAGACCACCTACAAAACCACGAAATTTTACTGTACGATTAGTGACATAAGCTCATCGGTATTTTTAATTATTCCATGTTTGTCTTGAAAATATGCATTTGTCATATCCGCAAAAACCATTTCAAATAATATCCCAACAGCATATAATATCTGTCGATTCAAAAAATAATGATTAAAATGCAATTCGCCATATTGTTCATACATCGATTGTATATTCTGAATCGATAATAACATATTGTATCCAGCCAATGTTGCGACAGAACCACCGCTTCCACATACTTTCCATAATATTCTTGGTATTAAGCTCATATCAGCTCTTTCTGTATTCACAGAATTGATGGAAATCTGGTCAATAATCATAGAATTACTTTCATTTGATTTATTTTCATTTAATGAAATTTCATCTTCAAAAAGGGCAAACCAGAAATAGCTCCACCCATAAAATAAATAAAATATAGAGCCTTTTGTATACCATATATCATAACCAAATTTATATGTATTCTATAGATTTATTATCAACTCAGCATAGTTGTTATGAACAAAAATATGTGTGAAAAGGCGATAATCCAGAACAGCTTGTGTGTTTTCTTTTCGAAATATAATCAATGAATTTAAAAATGAATCTTCTTTAAATGTTTCTGGAACAATACTATTTGAAAATATACTTATCCGATACAGCATTTAGATCGATTTTGAAGTATAATAGTGGAGGTACACAAATATGACCTAAGATTATTGGCAAAATAGCTATTCGGTAAGCATTAAAATCTCTTCCCCTCATTACAAGGAAAGCAGATCGAGTTCTCTCATGAGTCATTCATATAATTTAAATAGCAGTAACTTTACAGAATCAAGTATACCAGTACCGGTATACAATTGCACAATTGCACAACAAGAAGACAAAATATAATATATATACGGTATGTATAATATACCAGACATGATGGTAAAAAAAAACTATCCCCCCTATATGCATTTCTATGCACAATCTAAAAAATCTCATCAAGCCATTAGATAGAGAATTAAAAGTTTGAAACGTAAATCCATCTTCAAATTTGCAAATAGATAACTTTTTAACGGACTTTTTTCCATTTTACCGTTTTATGAAAAATCAT
>VKHH01006137.1:0-26014 GCA_015144975.1 Epipyxis sp. PR26KG | reverse complement strand
CATGACATGTGTCGGACAGTTGTCATGACATGTGTCGGACAGTTGTCAAGACATGGGTCATGAAGTAAAATTGCTCCGAACTCATTTTTGATGTGTGTGCAGAGGAGGAAATGAATGTGATGGTTATGGAGGTTATTTTGAAGTTGATGAAGTTTCAAAAATACCACAATACCAGAATCTGCTAATCAGGTTGTCAGGTTAGTCAAGTTTATGGTTCATGTTTGGAACTGCGCTCGTTTAAAATATCTACAGTATTTCGAATTAAATACTCAAAACTTGAAATGTGTCGAACGAGTGGTCTGATTTGTCTCTATTTATTTATGATAGAAATAGTTCAATGTGTCGAGCTAGAACAACAAGAAAAGATTGAGTCCTATTTGGTAGATAATGAAAGAAAACAATTGAGTGCAATTTTAGATGTTTTAAAATCAGATAAAGTTACGATAAAAGGTACAGTACATTATATTGCATTGCTTATGCTGATATTACAATACTTTCATATGATCATTGATCAATGATTAATTACTAATTCATCAATAATTCTTACCATGAAATTCAACACATTTATTAAATAGGATTTTATCATGTTTCAAAATGGCAGAAGCATTGGAAAGAAATCATAACTGAATAGTTGATGCTTTTGGACGGAAAACGTCGATCTCTAACTCATAACTACACTGGTCCATTCAACCTAAACTTTCCGTCCAAAGGTGTGAGTTTATTGGAAATTACAGAAGAATTATATATCAATGAAGCATTAAATTTAAATGAGCTTCCACAGGCTCATGAAACAATGCATCAATTTATTAAGTCATTGTCGTTAAGTTCTGCTAATAAAACATCATTTCATCAGAATTTGACTTTGTTGCGAGATGCGGACACTAGTCAATATGAATCAAATTATTCAGTTTCTATTGGTGAGCAGAGTACTATCCATGCATTGAGATCAAGTATCTCAAGGAAAACAATCTTATGTTTTTTATTTTCATAGCAAAGCCGCTAAATCCTTAAATTTATATTTTAATCGATATTGGCGAGAGAAGATGAATGCTGGCATCATAGAATTTCCATCGATATGCTTATGTGCACTTTATCATGGGGGATATGATGCATGCGGTGTGAATCCACTTCAACCTGCAGCATTTTATGCTGGTAATTTTTGGTGGGCTCATTGCGACCATGTTGCTTCTTTGCCAAGATTTTATCACATTAATGGATCTCGTTTTGATTATTATTTCAGTGAACATTTCATATCATACCCCTATATGTATTCGCCTTAAGTTAAAATTGGAACATATTTCTGGCGAGCTGATGAGAAGAAGACTCGACTAAAATTTCTTTCTCAATGTGTATATTCTATCTTCGATCCATTGATTACTGCAGGTGATGTGCATGATTGTAAATTAAATGTCAGGGAAATTCTTCGTGATAAGTTAATAGATCATATGAAAGTTAAAACTTTTCTTCGATCAAAATTAGTTAGCAAATTTGGAAATGATACATTCGTTTGTATTAGCTTACGACATGTAAAATCTTTCACGTATGTTAATGAGGATACCGCTGCTAAGATTCATTCATTATTTGATCAGGTTTAAGTTATAATGTGTAAAGACAGAATAATGATAATAATATATAATGTAACATTTTTAACTAAAATATATATAACATTTTTTATTCGAAGTTTGTTGTTGTAAAAAAATAAGGAAGCATATATTTGTATGTAATATTGATTAGTTGTAGGAGATATAATAGTTCTGGGTAATAATTATTAGTCTTGGATCCCGGATCATACATAAGAATACTTCATAACTACTGCATTCACACAAAAAATTGCATAATAATAGGAATCGTTTCATACCAGGTATAATACCTAATCTTTAACGTACCAATTATTAACTAATTATTTTCATCTTACTCAAATTATGATAATTAAAATCTATTGATGATTTTATTTTATATAAATATTCAAAATATTTTAAAAATATTTTAAAAATATTATATAATTGGTATTGAGTTAAGATTAAAACGATGATAACAGAAAAGTATTTAATCGGATATGATGCAAGAAATATGATACTGCATGTAGATATTGATAATAGTTTGTAAATTTAACTAAAGGGTATGATCTAGTTGAGAATTTCTAAATTAATCTTGAAAAGTGTGCAATTTGTCGGTTCAATACATCATAATTCTGTGGTTAATTATCTCTAATAACCACATATTTTTCAAGGCTCATCATAAGCATAGTACTCATCTTGAAAAATATGTCGTAAACTCTTATGTGTGAGCTTGCCGGCTTAAACTTCATTCGGTTTGGCGCTGACTGTTTCGGTAATTTTGTTGTTAAAGAAGCTATATCAATCATCAATAAACTTCGTAGCTCACCTATCCAAGCTAAAGGTTTCCCACAATATTTAGCCACTCAACTTATTTATCGCCGACTCAGCTTTGCTATTCACCTCGGAACTGCACGTCAGCTCCTGTCCCACTTCCACCCCAATTAACTACCATTACTTTAATCCATCTTGTTTACATTTGCTATTGCTATAATTCTCTTGCTAATTAAATAAAGAGTTTCTCTAAAAAAACAGCTAGTTTCGAATGAAAATTACGTTGTGGTAACAAATAATAGTCTACCGTTCATTACACTACTAATCAAACAGTCCAGACGTCGTAATTCAACCGATCCGTTTATTTATTATTATTGATAAAATAAAATACCAAAAATATTTTAGGGAGGAGAGCTTTAACTTTATATTTTTTGGGGGGGGGAAGGGTCTCGACCCTCTTTTTTCCACACATTTTCATCTTCATTTTTTACAGTAACAAGCATCCCGCATCATTCTAAACTGTGCTACAGTAAAATTTAAACAAGATAATATTTATCGCTGAGAAAAGCGGGAAAATGACTGAAGTGGAAGTTTTATTTGATTTAGTTTCAACAAATGTGGATTCAAATCAAGTGAAAGAGAAAATTCAGGAACTTTTGGATACAAATCCAGTAATCATGTTTTCTAAAACTACGTGTCCTTTCTGCTTTGAATTGAAAAGAACATTGGTGTCTTATGGGGTGAATTTTGCTGTCTTCGAAGGTTAGATTTTTTATTTTTGTAATACATAATATAGTTATATATTATATAGTATCATGTGTTAGGGGAAGTGCTAAGAATAATTTGATTATTTTTAATTTTTAGTCAATCAAGCACAAAACTACACAGAAATTTCAAACGAATTAGCCACGATCAGCAAAATTAAAACATTCCCGAACTTATTCATCAACAAAACTAGTGTCGGAGGATGTTCTGATTGCAAAGAATTGGAATACACAGGAAAGTTCCAAAGCGTGATCGCGCCATACCGAACAAGACCAGGCAATACAGAGCACAAACTGAGCAACTATGGATTGCTGTGGTTTCCAGAAGTTATCAATGGTCGAGTAGCTCAATTGACCGGTCTTTTATCATCAATTTATTGCATTCTATGTATTATTTTTTACAAACGAGATGCAACTCCATGGGCTGTATTGGCTTTAGCAATTGACTACTTTCTTCGCTTCACTTTTGGTGCAACTTATTCTGTTGGTGGGTCTGTCTCTATGGCATTGTTGTCAAGGATTCCACCTCGTTTTGCTGCGGGCCCTCCAAAACAATTTGCTGCTTTCTGTGGTGTTTTTTTCTCGGTGTTTGGGGCGGGATTATATCTGGCAAATCAGCGGGTTGGTGGAGCAATTGTCATTGCAATGTTGGCTGCAGCTTCAGGTCTTGAAGGTGTTTTCGACTTTTGTTTGGGTTGTGTTTTCTTTGGATTGGCAATAAATTTAAATATTCTACCAAAGTCCTTGTATCAACCTTACTGCAATATGCTTCAGGCGCGGAAATATGCTTATGACTATACAACCAAAAAAAGAGATCTAGACCATGCAATTAATTCGCATCATAATGAAATAAATCACACAC
The DNA here is from genome assembly GCA_015144975.1 of Epipyxis sp. PR26KG. Taxonomy (NCBI): domain Eukaryota; class Chrysophyceae; order Chromulinales; family Dinobryaceae; genus Epipyxis; species Epipyxis sp. PR26KG. The sequence goes on along the minus strand of VKHH01006137.1, from coordinate 22,058 downwards.
CAGTCGACTTGATTCGCAAGGTTCGTCAAGACTTTGAATACAAATTAAACGACTTTCATCTTATCAAACATTGCAGAGTTGAGTTTTTCGGCTGTCCCATGGCAATCGCAGCATTAGCTTATTGCTTCAAGTTGACTTCCAATGCTTACGCTGACTCTACTGGGAGATACGATACTGGTATTGCGTATGAAGTTCTTGGAATCGTATCAGTCATTCTTGCCGGAATCGTATTAGTTCTTTATGGACTTAGATTTGTTTTGTATCCAAAAAAAGTGATCAAAGATTGGCGTCATCCTATTTATGGTCACTTTTTCAGTACAATTTCAATCTTTATAGTATTGATTGGACTTCTATATCTGCCTCGTGAAGACGGATATCATGGTGGTGGAGCACTAATTTGGATCGGAGCAATCATTCAAATGTTGATTACTGTATTCAAGGTCGCAGAACTAGTGTATACACGCGTTGCAGAAGAATTTCTCAGTCCTCAAATTATGATGGGACCAGTTGGAAATTATATAGCTGCAGTGGGGTTTTGCGTTTGGCAATTAGATTACAGTGGTGATAACCACATTGGCAAAGTGAACTACGTGGAACTAGCTAGATTATGGTTTGGTGTAGCATCATTGTTTGCAATCACTTTTTTTGTTATTACATTTCGCAAGTCTGTTCTTGATCATCATTCTGAAAATCGATCAAGACCAACACTTTTCATTTGGCTTGCAACATCTTCCATTGTTGGACCGGCATACTATGCTGTGTCTGCATATGATGCTGCGGTTGGAAACGGCGTGTTTTACCAATCTATGTGGTGCATATCACTATTTTTCTTCGTAATCGTGTCATATGGTATGGTATTCAACTTCTATACTTATGAGAAAGATATGGGAATTTGGATTGTTCCTTTTTCATTTTCAGCATTTGCGTTGAACACTATTCAATACGATCGAATAATCGGGGATGTGATTGGATTATTTAATGTTTTATCTATTATCACACTTACCATTGCATCAGTATCAACAGCAGTGTGTGGAGCAACAACTTTATCATGGGTGTGTGATTTGACATTGTTTTTGCCAAGAAACAAATGGGGACCAATTAGTTTTATGAAATTAACTCACGAAGCAATCAGATTTTATTTGCCAAAGCTAGGTGAACAGCTGAGCTCCGTATCAGCCGAAAATACTAACTCTTTAAAATCATTTTTGGTTGAATTTAATGCTTTTCAAACCATGTTTATGGAACATAGTCAACATGAAGATTTAGTGGTATTTCCTGCTGCACGACGATTTTTCCCCGGTTTTAATGCTAAGATGGACAAAGACCACGAGGCACTCCATACATCACTAGATGCGATTGTTGCTCAAGTTGCAAGAATCAACGGAGCATTCAGTGAAACTGGTGAAAATGATGTTGAAGGTGGCCATCGAGGTGTTTTATTGGATGCATTGGTTAGTTCATTCATTTTCTCCATCGTTGATTATGTTGATTCTTACTGATAAATACTTTTGATTTTAGGGAAATTTAACTACTTTAGTGCCTGCGTTTGCTGCTCTAATTGAACCTCATCTTGAGGATGAAGAAAACTCTGTTACATGTATCGCAAGAAAGTACTTCTCAATCGAGCTACAGGTTATTATTATGGAATCATTTGAACATAATATTGTGATTCTTATTTATGATTATTTTCTTATTCTATTATTATAGATGGAAATATCCCGTAAAGTATTTGATCTGACTTCAATCGATAACTGGCGCGTTGTAATGCCATTTGTTATCAGCAACTTACCAATACCAATGTGGAAGGTGCGGTATGTGAAGACATTTGTATGGGCTTATCCTTTCCGTGCTCAAGAGATCGGACTAATTCTGTATCATGGCTTAGATGATGTTACATGGTTATTCCTGAGTAGAGAAATCCCTGAACTAGTTCCTCGTGGACTATACAACCATAAGCGTATATATTAATAAACCTTCTTGAACATTATGCTTTATAGCAGATGACTTGGAAGGACGTCAAGTGAAGAAAAAAAAATGTTACTACTATATTATTTTATTATTACATCATGCTTTAATCAATAATAAACTAGATGTATATGTCAATATGACATTAGAAATTATTATATTTTGTTGAGCTTATAGTGTCGGTTGTGAAGCAGGGCAATATAAGCTCCTCAACAAATGTGTTAAGTTAAAAAAAAGTTGCAATGTTTACGATCTACAAAATAATTTGAATTGCAAATATGGTTTTATTTATTTCATTAACTATTAAATTATAGTACTTTATTTTTATTTTTTATCAACATTGTGTGATTTTTATTATAATAGTATCATAATGACAGTTTCATAATATTGAGAATATGTGCTAGCGTATCGAATAATTGGAAACCATGAAATGTTTTGAACATATAAAAGTAAATAATATTAATCGATAACTTGCTCATTGATGTAACTACTAGTGATTGTGTCAAAAATGATTCAATATTCCATATTTTGTTCCTCATCATTAAATGAAACAGTTAGTTAAGTGTTAAGTGGTTGTTGTGCCTAAATAAAAAATGATCAGTTGATTTAAGACAGTACATTTAACGTTTAACGCTGTAGTAACCCTCCCTCCTTTCCTCCTTTCACAACAACACCGATTTATTATAATAAGTATAATATACAGCAATAAAAGTAAAGTAAAAGTCACAGCAAATTTAGAAAATTCTGGGTAACTTCTTGCAAGTTAAGTTTTAACTTTTAAGTTAAGAGAACATATACTAATAAAGCTTAATATATCCTCGCTCGGTAATTGATAGAATGCACCAGTTATGATAAAACATCAATAACAATGGGATGACATAGACCTCTAATCACTATTGCATAATAAGACGATGCATTTGTTTATGAACTTCAAATAAAAATATTTAGTCAATATTAATGTATCACAATTAATTAATCTTGAAGAAAAACTGACATTTAATTACATATTCGAAACGGCCGCCGTTTGCGTGGAGATACACTCCTCCTTTTATATCTTCTTCAACTGAAATTGTGATATCAGGAAGTAAGGAGCAGACTGCTATCAAGATTGGAGAAATAAATTGTAAGCGTTTGGCTTCGTTGCCGGAAATGACGAAACCAAACAATTTATGTATGGTAGAAAGTTGGCCATACATGAAGATGATCTAATTCAAGACGAGGAAATTCAATTGGAATAATGAAGGGTAACGCATTATTATCTTTTAATTTAAATACAGCGGTAAAATGTTCCCAATCCAAAGATGAAAACGCAGTGGACGATTTATCCTTTTTTTTTACTTTCATTCGACATTCTTACAAGAATTGGGTTGATTTCGTCCTATCGTCGCTTCTTCCTATTGGGATTTACACTTTGCGTGACTGTTTCGGGACGGGGAAGTAAACTGGGAAGGACTGCGAACACAAACAAAAAATACACTCATAAGACAGCAATTGTAATGTGACAAAATAAATTTCTTACCAGCTCCAGCCGAAGAATTTCCTATGAAACAACGCGAATGAAATTAGTTCATAAAAAATAAATATTGTTAGTCTTTCTTTACCTTGGAGAGCTATTTGGGTGTTGGGTGTTGGCCAATAGTTAGACCACAGTTTGGTGTCAAACAATTTCCATTTTGATGTAAAACGCCTTGTGTATCATTTATAGGCATAAAATTTGCAACAGTAAGAGAACAGGACATATTATTGAAAACTAAAGTCAAGTCAGCCATTTTTTTTTAAAATTACCACACTGTGTATAATATGGATGAATGAATTAATGAACAAATCATGTATAATGAATGAATTAATTAATAGGAATTTCAAACAAGTTCATGTAATAATAAGTTTAAAAAAAAACTGGAATGAATGAATGAATGAACGAATGAACGAATGAACGAATAAATTAATGGACAAATAGAAAATTATTTGGGTTTTTATGTTTTTATGAGTTTTAACTTTCAAGTTAAGAGAAAGTATACCACCACTAAAACATATACTGTATATCCCTAGCATTCGAGCATTCCTAGTAATTGATATACGGTAACATGCAGGATGCACCAGTTATTATTGAAAGAGATCAAACATCAATAACAATGGGATGGCATAGGCCTCCAATCTCGTTTGCACAAGACGATGCATTTGTTTATGAACTTCAAATAAAAATATTTACTGAGAGTGAATCGCAGGAAGAAAATTGGACAATGTTGTCTAACAAAATAAAATCGAATACAATACGAAAGAAAAATTTATCAAATAACGTGCCATATATATTTCGTATACGGTATTGTTTAGCTCAAACCAACGAATGGTCAGATTTCTCAAATCCTTCAGAACCTGCCTTTGTTATTAATCAAGAATTTCAAATGTTGAATCCACCAATATTTGTATCGAATGATACACAATCATTAACAATTCAATGGGATATCCCTGATCCAAAGAAATATATTATTATGGGTTATCGAATTCGTTATCGCCGAGAGTCTGATTTGCATTGGACGTTTATTGAAAGTATGATAACAAGTAATAAATGTCGCAAAAAAGGATTAGAAGCAGCACAGAAATACTTCTTTTCTGTAATTCCTCTTGATAATAATGAAGATAACCTTTGGAGTTATAGTTCATCATCATTACCATTAACTATATCAACAACACCTTCATTATCTCCATTTATTACTAGTTTATTACCAACTAGTATTTTACATAAGCAATCAAACGATAAAGTAGGAAGTATTGCCACAAATGAAGCATTAGGTGGAAAAATAATTGCAGTTTACTTTTCTGCTCATTGGTGTGGTCCATGTCGTCAATTCACGCCAAGACTCATTGATTCATATGTGATAGCAAAAAAACAAAGTTTACCATTTGAAGTTTTGTTTTGTTCAGCTGATAATAATATTGATGAATTCATGTCTTATTATTCATCAATGCCATGGCTTGCTATTGATTATCATGATGAAATCCGAGAGAAACTTATGGGTACTTTTAAGGTATCTGGTATACCTCGCTTATGTGTGTTAGGTGTGAGTGGAAGAATTATTGTTGACAATGCAGTCGCTAGTGATTTAAGCATTGCAACAATAGAACAATGGATTAATATTAGTAATTCTCAAAATTAATTAATGAGTTATATTTATAATCATCATTCTAATACATTGTTATCTTATGCATTGATTCTTCATATTTTATGATATGTATAGTAAAATTATGATAATTTTGAGAATATTTGTTATTTGCTATTAATTAAAAATATTATATTATTATTTTTATTTTCAAAATTATTTTAATGTTCCAGTGTTGGATGTATAAATAATTAACTCTTTTAATATTATTGTTTAACATGATCTTATATCACTACCCAGTACTTGAAGTCAATCTAGCTCACTTACTTGAAAATTTGAATCCAATAAAAATATACACTATGGTATGGTATGGTATAGTCTGGTATGGTATACAGATAGGCGGTAAGGAATATGAAATATAAAAACGATTTTGAGATATTATTATTAAAATATAAATTTCACTTCAAAATTTAATAATAAGATTGAAAATATTAAATTGTAATAATACTGAAAGTTTGTTTTTATTTATTATTGTTCAGTTCTCATTTAGATAATAAGTTAAATAGTAGATATTATTTGTTATTATAATTATTGTTATTGAATGTGGCGGGGTTGTGAAACAAAGTAAATTTATTATAATATTTATTACAGGAATATTGTTTTTGACTAATCTATCTATCCAATAAAACAAACTTTTTGAAAAACATGAACTGATCATTATAATCATTGATTATTATTATTATTATTATTATTATTATTATTATTATCATTATTATTATTATCATCATTTTTATTATTATTATTATTATTATTATTATTATTATTGATTATTATTATTATGATTATTATTATTATTATCATTATTATTATTATCATTATTATTATTATTATCATTATTATTATCATTATTATTATTATTATTATCATTATTATTATCATTATTATTGTTATTATTATTATTATTATTATTATCATTGATTATTATCTTCAAAATGATTATTATGATTCAGAAACAAACTGTTATGAATATAAAAATAATAATAAAATGAAGACTGTATAGTATATTATTATGGGGTATGATAACATATATATTTAATATCTATATTTTCTTAATTTGACAATTTTTATTTTTTATTATATACATTATTACTTTATACAACATTTTTAAAAAATAATAAAAATATCACATTAAATTAATTAATTGATGAAAGAAAAACGCACTTTATACAATAAGTACAACATCCATCATTCATCAATTCATTCATTCATGAAACAATAAAATTACTAAGATTGTGATTATTTTTAATGAAACAAACTCAACTTTCATTCATTCATTAATTATAAAAACAATTTTTCATTAAAATAATATTTGTTATTATATCGATGTGAGATAATTTGTATTATGATTTTTGAGAGCTGTTAATCTTAGGTTGATAAATGAATGAATAAATTAATCGAATTCGGAATTCATCCGTTACATTATTATTATTATGCTAATAATGTGTGTTATTATTATAATATACTATTATAATAAATGAATAATAAATTTGAAAATAAATATTTATTTACATAACATTTCCATGTCATAACAAGAATTATATTATATACATTCGATAAGCAAAAAAATATTATAATGATTATACAAGAGAAGGTTAAATAAAAATAACCTTCGATACGACATAACTGATTTTCACATAATAATACACATTATTATTATTGTTATTATTATTATTATTATTGTTATTATTATTATTGTTATTATTATTATTATATTTTAGCACCCAATGATTCCAATAATTCAAATGTTTCCACGGGATCTTTCATATTTGCGAAATTACCACTACATTTCTCCATTAGATTAGACGCATCATTCGATGAAATAACTAATGGTGTATGAGATAGAAATGATGTAGCATAGCTGCTATATCCAGCAAATATCAAACAACTCAAAAACAATAATTTTTGATCACGATTTGATTTATTAATAAACTCCTGATACCTTCCACATGTAATAAAACATTGTAAAAACCATTCACCATTATAATAATTATCATTTTCATCATCAATTTTATTATTTAAAATAATTTGTAAAGCATTATTACCATTATAATCATATTGGATAATATTTGCACCTTGCATTATTAATAAATGGATGATTTCTTTTTCAAATTGTTGAATTGCATACATTAATGGAGTCATTCCATTATTATTATAATAATTATCATTTATATTAACATCAGCATGTAATAAATCTAATAATAAACTAATTGTTTCTTTTGGTTCTTTTAATAATGATATATTAGAAATACATTTTAATAATAATAAATTCGATTCATTTTGACTTAATAATAATAATTCTTCATTTTGATTATTATTATTCATTTTGTTTTCATTATGAAATGAATGGATAATAGCCATTGCTTTGAATGCACGACCACTGCTAATGTATTTAATTAATAATTGAATGTTTTGTTCTTTGGCAGTGCTTGGAATAGGAAATGATTTCCTTGTGTTTGAATCATGAGTCAAAATATTTATGTTACTATCATTATTATTATTATCGTTATTATTGCTATTTTTTGTTCCAGATAATTTTTTATTAATTAATAAACCAGAGCCTAATGATACTCTTCTATCAATTGGAGGTGAATCAATGTCCATACTTTCATAGAAACGATCTTCACTTCCAATTCCATTATTATTATTAATATTATTATAATTGTTATTATTATTATTATTATTATTATTATTATTATTATTGTTATTATTGTTATTATTATCATCATTACTAATATTACAATTGTTATTATTGTTATTATTATCAAAGCTTAAAGCACGATTGACAGTAAAAGCAGTAAGCGAATCATTGATTTTCAATGGGAATTTTTTGTTGGAAATTATGAATGGATTATTACTAGAGTCAATACTTAAGGTTGATTGAGGTGTTAAATATATCGAATCATTCAAATTATTTTTATCATTATCGGCATTATTAATAGTTAAATTTGATCCAACTGATTTGAAATCAGGATATAAACTTCTCTCAGTATATGGTGTGGAATATAACGAATCAGATATATCATCATCTTCTTCATCAAATATATTATCAGTATTATTATCATTATTATTATCGTTAATATTGAAACTATTTTGAGGATGTTTTGAGCTTGCCAATTCCTGGGATTGATTATTAATGGACGGTAGAATCGGAAATGCCATCAACGCAATGTCCAAGGATTCATCTGCATCGATGCAGATGAAATCAGAATTCATGCTATCAACAGGAGAACTGCGAATAATGTTATTATTATCATCATTGTTGTTATTATTGTTATTATTATTATCATTATTAACAACTGGCCGGACTGGTGATGCTGGATTACTACTACTAATAGGAGATTTAATTGCACTATATGAATGATGAACGTTTGGCGTATCATTAATAAAATCAGTTTCATTATTAAAATTACGGCCACGAACAGTAACATTAACTGGTGTCTCTTCTATAAAATATATGCTTTGATTTGAAAATGGAACATATGATTCGATTTGATGTGAATCAATTTCAATAACACTAGTATTATTATCATTATTAATATTATCGAGAAGATGGCCGTTACTACTAATGTTTGGAGGTCTGACCGGTGATTTAATTGATAACTTATTGATTTGTATGCTTCTCGAACTACTTGAGCTCTTTGTAGTATCTGCTGATTGGACAGGTGATATATCATGATGACTCATTGTGATCGTCATGCTGTTATTATTAGTATTATTAATGTTATTATTATTGTTATCATTATGTTTATTATTATGATCATCATTATTATTATATTTATTATTAGTCAGAATTTTGTGAGGACTTTTCTGTGATAAAAAGGAGTCATCCTGAAAGCCACTATTATCAAATGTTATTTCATTATAGCTGTTGTTATTAGAAGGAATAATAGGAGAAGTGTTTTTTATTAAAATCTGATTATTATATTCATTCATAATACTACTGTTGTTTATTAGTTTATTGAGATTGCTGTTATTATTTTGATAATAAGTATCACTTAATAACTCATCAATATCATAATCAGAATGTGTATCTTCTTCTTTCAACTCTTCCAAAAGACTTGTAAACTTCTTTTGATTACTTTCTCTGACTGATTGGTTATTATTATTATTATAAGTATATGATTTTTTATGAGAGGATGACTTTCCGGAACGAATCAACGAATTGTTATTATCTGCCAATGATGATTCATCCTTAGTAAATTCTAAATCATAATTTAAGTTTTCACCTAATAATACACTTATATCATTATTATCACCATTATTATTATGGCTATTTTTATCATTATTATTATCATCGTCACTGTCATATTCCACTACCTCATGATGATGATCATCATCATCATCATCATCATTACCTTCATCGATAGAATAATTATAATATTCATTCTTTTTAGCAACTTCTTTCAAATAATTCGATCGATTTTGTGTTGCTTTAAGTGAAGAATGATCGACCATTTTGTTATTATTATAAACGGCATCTAAATCTGATATGTCATTATTAATGTTACTATTATCCATCAAAATAGACGATTGATTTATGAGCATTGGGGAGAGAATCGCATTGGTTGAATAAGAAGCACTCCGATGAAATCTTGGTTCAACTGGAAGAAAAGCATCGAATATATGAATATGATCATATCCCTACAATAACAAAAATAATAATAAAGAGAGAATATTACTCAAAACTTAAAGAAAAATATTAATAAAAAATATGACAACCAATCTTACGAGCTACTATTATTGTTATTATTGTTTTTCTATTTACAAGAATTTGACAAATTGAAAAATCTCAAATATTTTTCAACACTGATTGATGAGGAAATATAGTAATAGAAAGTTAAAGTAATGATATAGCAAGAATATATTAATCAAACATCATCAATTTTATTGCAATAAAGAATCATTAAAAGTACTCAAATAAACTACCTGATATGCTTCATTTCTCTCTAAATTGGTCGGTAGTTTTCCTCGTGATTCTTTATACACCATATCATCCAATTTCGCCTTAAACCCATTCTTCCATTCTGCTTTACCAGTTTCAATGCTGCTACTATTACAGCTATTTCTCTCTACTCCGTGATGCTTCCAATTAGGCAAGTTAAACCATATCGCTCTCATTTCAATAATATCCAAACCAGATATCGTATATTTCCCCCTTAAATCAGCTAAATGTAACTGCAAAACAATAATTATGATAAATATAATTGAAGTTTTTTATATTCAATAAATTTTTTTATATTATCATGTGATACAGTGTGTGATGCACAAGCACTTCTTACGTTAATTAATTTCTTAATCACATTATGAATACTAACCTTTGATATATCATCTTGATGCATGCAAATTAACCATAATATTTTATTATTCCAAATTCTATTCGCAATAGTTTCGGGTAATCCATAACTAATTAGGCTTGGCAATGTTGATTTATATATGTCCAGAGGAATTATTTCTCGCATTTTTCTACAAATAACAATGGTAAAAGTAATTAATATGTACATGTTTGAAACTAATGTTAATTGCATTATTTTTTATAATATTCATATTTGTTTGCAAGAAATTGCAAGAAATTGGATTTGTAAAAGTATGATCGAACATGATTAATAAGTACTTAACTTAGAACTGAGTAAGAATTGAACTTAGAATTTACCCAAACAATAAATTAACAGCGATTATTAAATATGATTTATAAATTCGATAGATTTTTAGTTATTAAGATTTAAAGATTGATCTATTTGACTAGTAGTTGTTCGGAGATATTTTATCTACCTGTAACATTCTTCGTATTTTGGTCGTTGCATTAATTCAAAAACTTCTAATTCATTTCCAGCAGAAAATTCAGAACTTCCCGAGCTAATGTTAGTTATATTTGTATCCATATTAATATTATTATTACTCTGATTATTAATTGTATTGAAAACATTTTTTGTGCTTCTTCTCCTCACCGCACCAGTTGTAAAACTAGCTGAAGGAGAGATGGATGGTGAACTGCTAACCACTGAATCTGTCTCATGATGATTATACGACGAAACACGTGTCAAAGGAGCTACCACTTCAGACTTCAATCCAAAACAATTAACACATACCCTTGACCCGCCTTGCTCGTCCAAGTGAGGTACGTTTGTAATATAAGGGGAGCAATTGTTACAAATCAACATACCACATGCTCTACAATGATGTTTATACGTCAATAAACCAAATTCTTTGAAACATATCATACAATAAGATATATCAGCATCTACGATCCATCCAATTTTATATTTGTTATTTCTCATGTAAACTTTTCGAACAGTTTTTGCTTTTCGGTTTATTAGTATTTGTTCTGTTTGAAATTCAGCACCATATGAAAAAGGATCACTATTAAAGCAATCCATTGAATTTCTATTAGATTCTGCTGATTTGATTTTTGCTCTGATTGCTGATACAATAGTCATTGGGACCGAAGGGTCTGGATCTGATGAAAAATTGGGTAACAAACTGGAAATAGAATCTCTACGACTACTCATTGACTCTCGACGAGTCGTTGATTTATTGAACATGATGAAAATACTGAATTAAATTAAATCAAATCCTATAATGCATATTTGTTTAGTACGTATAGAAGAATGATGGATATGTTTTGAACCGTTTATTATTTTTAGAAAACGATGTACTATAACCGTCACTTAACACGATAAACGTTAAAAATCTATATTTAATTTTAAAATATTGGCTTTATTAAATTAAATATAATATATTATTATCTATTTATAATTGTTATAGCATTGCATTTGGAAAGAATGTGCAACAAACGGTTTCGGACTTTTTTTTTGTGTGCAAAATTTGAAAAAACTGGAAAAGAAAAAAAGAAATTACAAACAATTCAAACAATTCAATTCGAGTAATATGTTAAACAACAAATTGATCTACTTCTTGTGAACTTGTGAATGTTCGTCTTAACAAAAAAATATCTCGAAAATTCCCGAAAAAATAAATTTCATATTTAATTTTTTGATATTTTCATATTTTCGCTATTCTAATATTACAAATGAATTTTGCTTCCGTTTTTTATGTACTATTATATGTGATCAATTTGCGATCATTTTTTAATGCTGCTTATGCTCCAATTGATGTTTCGTGGGATTTTAATAATAATGAAATCATTTCTGGTTGGGGAAATGGGACAGCGGAACAGATGAATATGGAAGTAAAAGTTGAAAATGGCAATTTAAAGTGCTCAATTATCGGATTTCATCCAGTGTTGGAATCTCCGTCGTTATTTCTCACCATTACAAGACGACATTACATAATAATTCGTGCTCTATATTCAGGAATCGCTACTAAGGCTCGCATCTTGCTCCGTAGCGGACCGTCTCCTTCACCCAACAATCAACTTCTTCTAAGCAAATCATATTGGGAAAGTCGGCAACCCACTATTGTTATCAATCAATCTCCAGCCAATTCAACATTATATGCTAGTGGCAATATCGTTGATGGGGATGGTCACAGCTACTATTTGTCTACAACTTCAATCGCAGCATTTGTTGTGCTAGATTTGGGTGATAATCGATGGATCACAAGATTGCGCATGTTACCACTAGGTGATAATAGATCTCCGAAGAGGTGTTTGTTACAGCGATCTCTTACTTCTGGTGTCGGTCCATTTGAAACCGTTTCTAAATTTACAATTAATATTCCATCAAATGGAACAGAAATTGATTCAAATCATACAATCAATGAGCAATCAATTACAGGATTTAATGGATATGCACGATATTGGAAAGTTATTTTCCTTGATAATTACGGTGGACATGGTATAGGCATCAGAGATTTATATTTAGAAGGATATGATGAGTCTGTAACGTTGATTCCATTCGAACTTAATAATACCATTGGCTATAATGATTATTACTTACCTATTCATTCTTATTTATCGGGCGTTTTGTTAAGAATTCGACTAGAAATTATCTATCCATCAAATGTACAAGTAGAGCCGATTAATCGAGGTAAAAGGTTTCGTGAAGGATTGTTCATTGATTATATTCGAGTTGCGAGGGCACCAGAAATATGGCGTGTTCGTGGCTGCTTAGACAAGTATTACATTGATCCTAATTATCTCAACCCTAATTATAATGTTACAACGCGTATCGAATTGATAAATGGAAATTTGCCAATTCGATCTTTTGTTAAGAATAACTTAACTCTTCAATATGCGACCACCTATGATTGTCCTAACCAAGGGGGAGTTCCAATAATTATCGAAGGTATTAATTTCGGTTTGAATGCAAAAGTTGTCATTGGCGGTAATATATGTCCTATACAATCGAATAATTTCTTTGAAACAGATGGAAGATTGCAAATTATTGTTTGTATGCTACCAGCAAATGATAATATTAATAATAGTAGTAATCGAAAAATTGTTCGAGTTGAAAATAATGACCAACCTCTACTTTTTCACGAAGTTCCATCATTGGATTATCGTGTCGCACCACCAGTAATCGAAAATTTTAAAATAACAAATATTGGTGCCACTAGAATGGATATGGTATGGTCACCACCTGGTGATGAGTTTTCGCACATGACAGTGACAGGATATAAAATATTATGGTTTCATCCATTGTATCCTTCCCGTATCAGTAACCTTACAGTAGGCAATGTAACAACCACATCAATACGAGGATTGGAACCTGCAACAGAATACGTATTTGCGATAGCAGCGATGAGTGAAGGATCGCATAATGCCAAGTTACCAACGGATCTTTACGGTAGACGCTCACCAACACCAGATGCTATGTTAAGTGCTTTTAGTATCTATACAAATATAACAGCAACTCTTTTATTTGATTTCGATTTTGGTATTTTTGGAGCAAACATGACATTAAATAATTCGGGCTCAACTTATTCGAATAGTCTCGGACCTACAGGGCAGTACGGTTCAGAAGGAAATTATGGACTTGTGTTGGTAGGATCCGCCAATTTAGAGAACTGTAATGTGTCAAGCACATGCTGTGATGGTTATAACGCAACGATTGGAGTTGCATCTTGTGGTAATTACAGATCTGTTTGTGCAGTGTTACCTGCAAACATGCTTGCTTATCCGTTTGTTATCGATGGTGTGACTCGCAGAGGAGTTCCAACGAATTTACCTTACTCTAATGGTGCTCCGGCAGAGATTCAAATCGTTACATTAGCAGAATTAATTGCTAACAAAGGGGCAGATGCTCCTTCTTCTGCATGTGGTCCAGCATTGCGACTGACTTCGTCTACTGCGAGACAATCTGGTGCCTCATGGTATCAACGGAAAGTAGATGTAAGAGAAGGATTTGATACAACTTTCACTTTCAGAATATCAAATCCTTCTCAAAAATGTGATCGTTTAGATGATGTCAATACTTATTGTAGATCAAGAGGTAACTTATCATATGCTTATTTCCTTCAGATTGTGCTCTTCGTCAGATTGAACTTCCAAAAACTATCACAGGAACATTTAGGGGGCTTTGTGTTTTGTTTCAATAGAAGAGACTATTATTTATTATTCACACTTCTTTGTTGCAAAAGATTAAATAAAATAAAAATTAAAGCCCCTAATATTTTTGTTGAAAAATTAAAAAAATCAAAGCCCCTCAAAGTAATCTGCGACAGTTTTGGAAGTCCCCTATTTCTTTTTTAGTTATACTACATGTGTTTATTGAATGTGTTATGGAACTATAGGAGCTGATGGAATTGCATTTGTTATTCAAAATGTTGCAAATGATGCATTAGGAAATGCTGGAAGTGGTATAGGATATGATGGGATATTCAACTCATTAGCTGTTGAATTAGATACTTATCATAATTATGATCAAATGGATTATTATGAAAATCATATAAGCATCATGACACAGGTGATATTATTACTATAATAATGCCAAATCGATTTGATTTTTTTCTGAATGATTTCATATAATTTTACTGAAAATGAGTGCAAATATTTTTGTTATATAATGTGTAATGAATGAATGAATGAACTTACTTTTGGTAATTATTATTATTTTAGGGTTTTCGATATAATATTACTGCCAATCATTCTCGTTCATTAGCAAATTCAAACAAAATCCCCGATTTGACTGATGGAAATCATACAATACGAATCAAATATGATCCTAATTTTGATGAAAATGCTGTTCCTCATCCATCATTTCAAACCAATGGCTTCACCACATGGTTCATGAATGTAAGTTAGAAGCATATACATAAAATTTTATGTGGATAATTATTTTCGTATTATTTTATTATTAATTTTGAAGATTATTATTAAATCGAAATTTAATTAAAATGATAATATAACAGATAATATCGATGAATTGTAGAAAAATAATCATTCGATTATTCTTAAAATAATATTCTTGCAACTATCATACCAGCCGATTCGTTTCATTATTATTAACTATTGATTAATAAATGACTGTATAATATAAAATTCAAATGAAAATTATAATATCATATTTATATTTAATTGATATTTTTGTTATTTTTGTTTCAGAATGCTGATTTTCATAATGGTGGGGAAGGTGATTGGGGTGTTGGAGTGGGATTATTTTATGTATACATTGATGATATGTATTCACCAATCATCACTACTCCGATGAACTTAGGTGCAACATTGAAATTAGATAATGGACGTGCTTATGTTGGACTAACTGCAGCTACCGGTGCTGAATATTGGCAAGCACATGACATCCTTGGTTGGCAATTCAAATCACTCTTCATTGATGAATCATATAATCCACCTATTTTAGTTAATAATCAAGGTGCTTATGAATGTGTGAATGAAACAGAATGTGTTCATCAAGTAGATTATGATCATTATATGAGATATAATAATGTTTGGGGAAAAGGTTATGATGATACGGAAGGATGGCAAACTGGAAAAGAAGGTTATTGTGCTTTTTGTTAATTTATGAGGGAGGTTGAACCCGAATCATTCAAATAATATTGACATAGTATACCGTTACTTATAAAGAAAGTGTGTTTATGAATTACAAGATCATTCTAGCTGTTAATGAAAGTGTCTAGTATTATTTTAATTATTTATGATTTCTATACAGTATATGCATTATATATATAATTTAAGAGACTTTTTAAATAGCCAGGATAGTAAAATATCAAATCTATCAATTCATTATGATAATTGATATCTTTGACCCTATAAATATAATAGTCATAGAAAAATAATAACAACTAATGAAATAGCAGAATTTCATGAATAATATACATTTTAACTGTTGAATCAGATCCGTTAATTTGCTTCAAAAAATATATTTTCGGTTTAATTGATTTCCAAGAATTTTTGGAATTTGCTGTCTAGGCTCTAGCTGAGCGGAAACGCGGAAACCCTCCAGCCCCGTTCTGTAAGAAAACATCGCATGTATTTTTTTTTGATTCTGATGTTAATTTACGTGCTGTCGAAAATATGATAATGCGGTTCTGCTACTACTGTAATAAAAGTTGACCGGAGGTGCAATAATTTTTGAATCCTCACTTCAACCAAACGGCAAAAAGGGGTGCATCAAACCACCACTGCAAAAAAAAGAAAAAAATCAACTGATTTTATTGGAAAAACTTTCTTAAAGAGGAACAATTACAAACAATTCAAGTCTCTATCAACTGATTTTATTATTATCAAATGGAAATATTTCCTGTTGTGTATAAAGTGTTATGGCTTACTGTGAGTATCTGAGTATCGCGTTGGTTTCCTTATTTAGAGTTACCGATTTAGTTTAAACTGTACAGTACAGTACAGTACATTTATACATTTTAACTTCCAAATAAAGTTATGATAGATTTCATTGATAATGATGAGATATACACAATGAATAATGGCACTTGCGACCAAGATTTTTGAAAATATCAATAGCATTACAGTAAACTACCTCATTTTTGCCATGCTGAGTGTTCGAAAAGATATTGTGGTTAAAAACGAAAATTTTGCAAATTTTCCTCATATTTTTCTCTTAGGTGACTATTTGTTTAATTTAAAAAATATATATTTAGTACAATTTTATACAAGAGTTAGTATTATAGCTTCATATTTATTTTTCCTTTTTCTAGGGGTAAACATGATATTTTTTGGAAGTGCATCGTTCTTAGGTGGTTTACAAGCAGGATTTGAGACATTTATATTTTCAGTCGTGTTCATGTTTTCTGGATTTATTTGCTTAACTCTTTGCATGGCTGAAATGATTGGTCTCTTTCCATTTTCAGGTACAAACACCAAAACAGTATACATTCACAATTTTAGTCGATTTCTTTGATTAATCATAGGTGGAGCTTATGGCTTTGTACGAGTTACATTAGGCTCTTATTTCGGACATTTGGTGGGATGCTTAGAATCATTTGGAAATATTCTCATGGTTGCTGTGACTATTTTTTCCTTTGCTACTTCTATTACAAATGCCACTCAATGGCATGCAAATTTTGAACCTTGTTATTGGCTGTTATTCTTTATTACAGTTCTCATTATACTTAATGAAGGAAATTACTTTTGGAATTTTAATACAGTTCTCGGATTAGTCATCATTCTATTGAGTCTAATGTACTTGGTTTCATTTATTCATTCTGATTTCAAATCATATGCATTAGAAAAACCAAAATATGATAATAACAGATCTAAAAGTTGTCAAGAAATCGAATTATTTTTTAGATATTTTCCTAATATAGCATGGTACTTTACTTCAATCGAGACAATTACTCTAACGAGTCGTGATGCAATTGATGTGAGTATAATATTAGTTGTTCACATTTGAATTGAGTTATTTATTAGTTTGTTTAATTTTGTTTAGCCTAAAACGACTGTCCCTAATGCGATGATCACAATAATCATCTACATGTTCGTATGGGAAATATTAGCTATATTTGCAGCAGTATCGCAATTTCCAGGTTCTAATGGATTGAATTCAGCTTATTATATTCTATCACCAGGATTTACAGCTACCTACGACATACCAGAACGATTCGCGAATATTTATATGATAATTGCAAATTATGCTTCAGCTTTTGGTTTAACATTTGCATTTGGCAGACAAATTTGTGCGATGTCTGAATCTAGGCTCTTGCCAAATATTCTCTCTAAAATGACTAAATCGAATTCTCCCTATATAGCAATAATTTTTGGATCAAGTGTTTCTTTAGTTATTCTTCTTCTGTTGAAATACTTTCCGAGTTTCACTTCATCCCATGTCTATGATACCTGTCTTATAATAATGTTGTTACTATACACAAGCATTTTGCTATGCTTCATACACTTTAAAACTAAGTATTCGCAATTAAAACGCTCTTTCGTTAGTCCGCTTGGATTATTTGGTGCTTTTTATGCTTTGTTTGTATTTTTTATTGCTTTAATTGGGCATCTAGTATATGCTAAGTTGGAGATCCCGTTGATAATAGTCTTACTATTCATCACAATCATGTCTTTTTATTACTTTTTTGTTGTTGCAAATACACAATATTTTTCAATGGATGAACAAAAAATTATGTTAGCTGCTTATGTTATTCAAGGTAACAATTTATATTATTATTATTATTGGTTATTTCATTTATTAATTAGTAAATATATTTCTTCTTTGAATAAATTTAGCAAACTCTATAAGAGCATCTGGAATGAAAAGACGCAAGTCTCGTGATAAAGTTTGGAAATATTTCCATTTTTGGGATACCACATCTAATACATCAAATAGTGGTATCGGTACTAAATATCAACCATCGAAAAAAATGAAAATTGATGTGGAAGATCCCGAGATTGATGAGCCACAAATCTTGAACAGTCAATCATATGGTGGATTAGTGAATGGAAACAACAAACTAACAAATAGTGGGAAAATAACTGAAGAAAGTTCAAAATCAGCTTTAACAAATGATGGAGAACTTAGCATGTATAATAATTTTGAAAATATGATTCCATTAAATTCTTCAGATACTCAATTGACTGAATTTAATGATTTGGAGTTTATCGTCAATCACTTAAGAAGACCAACTATAGATTTTTCTCATAGTTTTAAATGGGTCAATACTATTTTGAATCTAAGTCAATCAGATAAATTCACTATTACTGGTAGCTATCATAATAAAAATCATAGTAATAGTTCAGAAGAATTATTAAATGTTGATAAAGTAAACAATATGAATGATGAATCAATACAATCGAATAGTTTAGTTTCGTTATCAATTCATCCAAATCAAACTATTCGATTGAATTTATTTCCATTTCGTCCAACAAGAAACTCAATTAAAGTTGTTCCTGTTTTGGAGGAACAAATGATGGATGATCAAAATCAGTTTATCATTGGCAATGATGATGTAACTCAAAATGGCCAAGAATCTAGATATTTTGTTGAAGATGTATAAATAATTATTCTTCAGCAAATGTTAGAAATAAAAATAAATTATGTGTATTATTATTAGTATAATAGGCTGTTTTTACTTTTTTATGATCAACTGTGAATGTGAAATAATAGTCTCTATTCGTTGTATACAATATGAACTAATTATCATATTTCACTGCAGTAGAATCATTTTTATTTAATTTATATCATCAGTTAATGCGACTCGATGTGTTTGTTCAATGGATAACCTGTTGTTTTATTATTTTGATTTCTTTATTATTAATATTTTAAAATTAATGACAAGATTATAAATTATATACAATTTGATTTCTATTATTATCAAATATTAACTTATTATTACATCTAATTGAAATATGATATTATTCTGGAATTATATAAAAATCATCATATTATAAAAAATCAATTCTTCACACATTATCATCAGCTTTAATGTGTTTCCTTGAAGAAGTATAATACAATACATATAATAATTTGAACCACACATAAACTAAACTATGAAATCGGATATTATGATATTATACAACATTTTCTATCAGATGGATTTATTGCCCATGAAGATGCAGGGTTCAATTCTTTTGTGAAGGTTTCATCTGTATTTTTCATGTATGACACTAATCTAACAAAAAAAGTAAAAAAGAATATATTCTTGTGAAATAATAACCAAATAATAGAACAATTGTACATCACATAAAAATTGAATAGAGCATATTTGAAATAAACTGCCTTCATGTGCGTTTGCCTCACACCATATTTTTTCGCGCTTACTGACATAAGTGTATTATAGGTTTAAATCATACAAAATTTAAATAAACATGATATAATATGACATTGACAAAATTAATGGAAGGATTGACTCAGATGAATAATGGTAGATCATTTGTAGCAAAAAAATTAAGTTTTCAAATTTTGACAACCGCGCATCAACGCAGTTTTATATCAAATCTGTTTTAATAATAATATAATTGTAAACAGGTACAATTCAACTTAACAATAAGATAGACAATGACTAATACTGTATATATTACCTTTGACAAGCTTCATTTGTAGTGGATGCGCTCTCTAGTAGTTTCAATTCAGCTCTTAGCTGATCTAATTCAGTTGTGATTACCTCTAATCTTGATGACATGGACTGTAGGAGCTAATAAAATTAAAATAAATTGGATTATAAGCTGATATATGAAAAGCTATAAAGCTACAAAGCAACAATCCAGAATCTAAGAATCCAACTGTATCTGTAACTCAATGATAACATTTTAAAAGATTTTTCTATCAAACTTTTTAACTTACCACAAATATTATCCTAATGAATCGTTTTCAATTCACAATAATGTCGCTATTTCACTATTTCTTGATCTCCACATAACTTTAATAGATCTCCAGAAGCAAAAAAAGAAAAAAAAAGAAAAAAGCCACTTGATGAACGAATGAACGAATTATAAAAAATACCGGTACATCAATTAATCTAAAGCGTAGATGTTTAAGAAGGCTCTCTGTTATGTTCTCTAGCTTGTTCCTCTTGTTTAGTTAAATTGACATGATTTGCTTATTAATTAATTAATTCATTCATTCATTCATCTAATAAACCATAACATAATGCTGATAATGAAGATGGTGATGGTCGCCGGCCTATCAAATTTCAAAAATGCTGCGAATCAAGACGTGCTATTGGATTTAAGTGTCACTCAGTCTTACCCTGGATCGCAAAGGTGCTCTCTGCCAACTTCTTTCTCACGCACCCAAGCTAATTCAGTCAAAGACAACCATTCCGAAGCTAATCAAGCCTATCAAAAAAAAAGATAAATAAATATTCTGCAGTGGCACAACGAAATAACTATTTATTCCAACCTATAATATTTGAAGCGAATGGTTATATTCACCCTCAATCATTACAATGCATCAAAGACTTGGCTACTCTATCCTCCACTCGATTTAATAGATCAGCATCAGCAGTACTCAGCTACTTTCGAAATCAACTCTCAGTCACTTTGAATATATCATTGGCCAAATCGATCCAACGTCGCAGTGCAGAGCTTATACATCCAACTACTAGACATAATCAAACTCAAGCCGAAGAATATCGGCTAGGCTCAAATTTTTCATATTTTGATCGCGTCGAGCTTAAGAGGGCTCCTTGTTATGTTTTTTTAGCTTTTTCTTCTTGTTTAGTTGAACTGTTTTGATTTGCTCAGTTATTTTAAAATGTAAAATAATTTGGGGGCTTTTTCATCCATAATATAAATTTATTTTACAAAATTATTTTTTTTATAATTTAAATAAACCAAACATCTTAGAATTTTTTTAAAATAACTAATAAATATTAAAATCATTAAAAACTAAATTTTAAAATTAAGTATGTCAATTAATTAATTTATATGTTTGTATAAAAATATTTTTGGGTGTTTGCGCATGACGGTATTTTCAAAAAAAACCGTCATTTGCACCGTCTAAAAGTTTTTGGTTTTTTATTTTAAACACTAAATTATACCATATACGTTCCACCGTAAAAGCGCTTTTTTGGTGGTTTAGTGTATAAATACTTTTGTTACATTTATATAGCTCAGATATGCAATCTATT
>VKHH01006136.1:0-26058 GCA_015144975.1 Epipyxis sp. PR26KG | reverse complement strand
ATTATTATTATTATTATTATTATTATTATTATTGTTATTATTATTATTATTATTGTTATTATTATTATTATTATTATAAGTTTTATATTCCGGTGCTTGTTTTGAAATATTTTTCATTTGAAAATAATATTTTATCCATTCAAACATTTTAAAGCTAATCCTTATAAGAAATGGTGTTAAGGTAATTATTACGGCAGCTAAAAAGGCCATTTCACCATTATTACCAAAACCATAAGTATCAAATATGAAAAATGAATAGAAAAAACCAGTTATATAAAATATTGGCCAAATCAAATGACCGATCATTACTATTAATTTATCCAGTTCATCAGCAAGCAACCTGCACTCATCTTAACGTAAAATAAATATGTTATTATCACCATTATTATCGATATTATTATTATCATTATTATTATTATTATTATTATCGATATTATTATTATTATCATTATTATTGTTATTATTAATATTATTATTATTATCATTATAATTATCATTATTATTGTTATTATTAATATTATCATTATCATTATTATTATTATTAATATTATTGTTATTATTATTACTATTATTGTTATTATTATTAATAATAATATTAGCATTAATATTTTCATGATTGTCAGTATTTTTAGTTTCACTTTTATTATTAGTGTTATAATTGATCTTTTTTAAATGATTTTCAAAACTATTACTTTGTATTCCTCGTATGCATATAATCGATTTCATAACCTCTGTAACGAATCTTCGTATCTTCATTTGTGTGAAGTATGATCCACAATATATACAAGCCAAAGCAACACATGCCACAGGTGGAAATATAGCCCCATAAGTCATGAGAATGGTGATACTACTTGCTAATCCAAGAATGAAATCAACCAAATCAAACACAGCGGTAAGGGGCTTTGACCTTACTCTCCACCAACTAACGCTTCCAACCAGCTTATTATTATAATTATTACTAACGCTGTTATCGTCATGCGCAGTAACTTCACAATCGTAATTATTTAGTTGAGATGGTAACCCTAGATTATTATTATTATCATTACTACTATTTGAGATATTATTATTATTATTATTATTATTATTATTATTATTATTATTATTATTATTATTATAGGTAATAGTTTTAAGAGGTTTTAAAGTATTCGGAATAATAAACTTCATAATCATATTCATTTCATCATAATAATCACCAGATAAGTAATAAACTATCATTATGATGAAAGGAACGAGAAATCCTCTGATAATCAAATCAAATACATAAACATAAGCATAATTGTGCAGCAATGAAGAGCTGCATTGGTAGCTGTAATGGAATGGTGGTGTGAACAAGGTAGAGTTCAAAAAGAATGTTATGAAGAATTTATATGATATATTTTCAAATGGAAATAATAAAGATAATACCACTTTTCTCCGAATCATCTTCATTATGGTCACAGCAGCAGCTATGATTATTAAAGTTGAGCCTCCCAAATATATTGAAGAATAAACATAAGCTGCATTGATAATAGCACTTACAGTAGTATTGACTATTAAATACAACATATTTTTACTGTGAATCATCATGTTCATCTTTGAATAATAATATGAAAATGTGAAAAATGATGAAGTTTTGTTAGATAGAATAATATTAGCTTCATTGTAATATAATCTAATAATGATATATTCTGAATAATTGTGCCATAAACCCACATAAACTATCATAAATATGATGAGAAATATCATCATAATAAGAGCTGCAGCTTCTCCTCTCAGATACCCAGCAGAAAATGTCCACCCATACTGAACTTGATAAGTACCATAATAATCAGTCAAAATAGAGTAAGTCAACATCATTACCACCAATAAATATACGATTAATAACACCATTATCATTCGAATTCGACTCAATTTTAATCCAAATGACTGTAAATTATCATAAAGTTTTGATAATTCATCTTTAACTTCATCAGATAATAATAAATCATCTAATAAATGTTTTTGATTGTCAGAATAATATTTGAACCATGTCATCATATTTAATTTTAGTTCGCTACAATATGAAGCAAAGCGTTTGATCATATTATTATTAATATAATCAATACGGATCATCATTGCTTCACACTTGAATATTATAAAGATTATTATGATTGATATCAACGATAAAGCTAACCATAAATAAATCGAAGCGTCGAAATCGTTTGATCCACATTGATATTTATTGTAATCAGGATCATTAATTGGTAAATATTTCCAAAAATCAAAACTGCAATAAAATATGTTTCCTGCCAGAATATTTATATTTGATGCTTTTAAAAGGTTTTTTGGGACTTTACCTGATAATTGATTGAGATTTAATGATAGACTAAGATTATTTGAATTAGTTAGAAAATCATCTTATAAAATCCCAGTTAAGAAATTAGATGATAAGTCTAAATTAGATTTCCATGATCGTAATTGCCATTCCATTGGGATTGTACCAGTTAACTTATTGTATGATAAGGACACATCAGATAAAACTGATTTGCCGAAGTAATTATTCTTTTTTAAACTATCTGAAATAGTTCCTGTGAGACCATTACCTGAGAGATGTAGAGTTGTGAGATTAGGCATCAAGTACAGGCACTCAGGGATAGATCCATGCACTATTGAGGATGATATTTGACTTGAGAATAAGTTGAAGATTGAATTGAAGGTACTTATCTGGTTTGGACAATTTAAAGCACCACTCAAACCATCTAGAGCAAGAACTTGAAGACTTTTACAGTTGCAAATAATATCAGAAATAATGCCTGAAAAGCAGTTTCTCACCGCTGTGAAGGATTGAATATTATTATGAGTCTGAAATATCTGATATGGAATAGTTTCTGTAAACTTATTATTGCTGAAATCTATATTAGTCAGGAGGGGTGATGTATTAATATTGATTGATCCTTGAAACTTATTATTTTGAAGAAATAAAAGCTGAAGCATTTCTAACGAGCTCCAGTCACCACTTATGCTTCCTGATAGCATATTTGAGGATAAATTCAATTGGTCCAGAGATGATGAGGCATTTATTATCTCAGCAGGTATACTACCAATCAAACTATTATTAGCAATATTAATGGTAGTTATTGATTTTAAATAACTAGTCTCAGGTGGGATGGAGCCTGTGAGATCATTGTTGCAGATGTCAAGAAATTCTACCAATACGAGATTTCCAATCGAAGAAGGTATGGAACCAGTAATATGATTATTATTTAGAGCCAAATACTCCATGAGCACAAGATTTCCAAACGATGGAGGGATAGAGCCAGTCAGATGATTCAATTGAAAAGCCAAATACTCTGTGAAAGAAAAATTTCCAACTGATGGAGGTATCGAGCCAGTCAGATAATTAGAATCAACATCGAAGCCCTTCATCAGCACAAACCTTTCAATGGTAGAAGGAAGGGAACCTGTTATATGATTGATATGAAGGGTTAAATACTGCAAAAGAACAAGATTTCCGATCGAAGGAGGGATAGAACCAGTCAGTTGATTTGTATAAAGATATAAACCCTCCATAAGAACAAGATTTCCAATCGAAGAAGGGATAGAACCTGTCAGTTGATTCGTATCAAGATCGAAGAGTTGTAATAGAAGCAGATTGCCGATGGAAGAAGGAATCGAACCAATCAGTTGATTATCATACAGAAATAAATTCTCCAAAAGAGTAAGATTTCCAATCGAAGAAGGAATTCAGAGCACCTCTTAAATTGTGACTGGCAAGTGACAAGTTTTGAACATGGTATCCGTACGCATTCTCTGAACATTCAACACCTTGCCATGGCTTACCACCTATACAAGGATTAAATGAAACATTTGTTGAATCGGTGAAATTCCACGGAAATCCAAAGCTAATGTAAGGACTATACCATGTCCAAGATGGTCCATCTGTAGATTCATATAAATCAAACAATGCATTAATTTCACTTATTGCAAAATATCTGTCCTGCACGCAAAATACGCTTGCTACGATTGAAAACAGTAGGAAAATCATGAGAAATCAATTGAATAGTTTTGTAGCAATGATGCAATGAATAGTAGTAATTTCGTAATTATACTCAACTATAGAACACCACGATACCACGATCCCCGGGTAAAATATATATATTTTCAATCCATTTACTTTTTGGCTAAAAAATAACTTCTTGTCAACGTTAACAATATCGCTGGAACCAAAATCATCAAATTAGTCTACTAACTAAAGTTGCATCAGAACTATGAATGGAAACACACTGAAGAAGTTATTAAATTTATTAAAGATGGGATTTTGAGATCAAAAAATCCTTTCCTCTCAGTGTGATTCCATTCATTGTTCTGATGCAGTATAGGTAGACTAATCGATGATTGTACAACTTTACAACTTTGGTATTTTTATAGGATGAGCGGTAGTATTTTCAAAAGCCCCCTCGTAGATAAGGTACAGCAGGACTTTAATTTTTATTACCGGTATAGCTCAGTGTTATTTTGCAGTGAAACTTACTCAAATCTTTTTAAGAAATTACTGTAGAATAACTTACATATAATAATAATTTATATAAGATATAATGGTTCATATCTTGTATTATTTAATCAAATCAATCGAGACATAATACCAGAATATCTAAATTGGAAAAAAATTAAAAAATATGAAAAAATCCATTTAGATCACACATGTCTTAACGACATCCTGATCTATGATATGTTTATCACTAGTTACTCGTAATAATTCGCATAATTCCTTCCCAATCCTTTCTTTCGAATCTCCTTGATAATGAATAGCATTTATTCTTAACTTCGAATTATCAAATGAAGAAACAATATTATGATGTTTTTGCAAATAAGCTTGAATAACATTAATTTCTGGCTTTCCACCGTCCATGCAACAATTTGTAGTTGAAGGTATTCCATCCGTTTCTATATTAAACGAGAAATCTCTTCCTGTTTTCCAACCATGCATATGATCAAATGCTATTATAATTATAATTGAAATAATAGTTAATAATATACATTTATATAAATAAATTAGTTTTATTAAGAAATTATTAATGCTAACATAGAATAAAATGAATTATAATATTATTATTAAGATTATTATAAATATATACATTATTTATCAAATATAAAATTAAATAAATAATGATTATTAATATTTGTGTGAAAATAAGAATCAATAGCATAATAAATAAGACGATATAATTTACAAACAAAGGGTTGCAGTGTTAGTATATAATGTTATGGAAAATCATTTGAAAATCATAATATGATTTCATAACAATGATTGATTTCCTGAGATAACGAGTAGTTGTTCAGAGACTTTTCAGCTTCATACTAAGTCAAGCAGGAATTTAACTATTCATTATTATTATTATTGTTATTATTATACATATATATTTTATAATAATCTTATTAAATAATATTATTATTTTAATCAATGCCAGCAAAAAACAATTTTTTTAATTCAAGCTGCTTATTTTCTAAAATTTTATAAATATATATAATTATTATTAAATTTATTATTATCGTTATTATTATTATTAAATTTATTATTATTATTATTATTATTATTATTATTATTATTAAATTTATTATTATTATTATTATTATTATTAAATTTATTATTATCGTTATTATTATTATCGTTATTATTAATGTTATTATTATTACCTGATCTATTAACCACATCCATACCATTGCATACACGCAAAGAATTATTAACAGGAGCGATTTCTAATGATTTTGCGAATTGAAATGCTCGATCATAAATAGCTCGATCTCGAAAACATTCTTGAGAATCAATCACATGTCCATTAGGTTTGAATGGTCTGCCAGTATCCCAATCAACATCATTTCTATGATGTCCAACCCACCATAACCATAATATACTCATATCAACTACAGCAGAACGATGATTTTTGAATTTCATTTCAAGTGTTTTAAGATGGTCTTTATACATACTCATTGTGAATATTGTGAAATCAGTAATTGCTGGTATAGTCCAGAATGATGTTTCACCAGCACCAACCCAATGATAATCATGAGCTTGATGTTCGATATTTATTATGCTATCACACTTAGAACGAAGTTCATATGCATCTGTTACATTCACAAATACAGCCACATCACCATCGCCAAAAAATGCCTATTTTATCACAAATTGTGATAATTATAGATTATAGGACATAGAGTACGGTATATAAAATACAGTGTTGAACATAAACATAAATAAAGTCAATATATATTCTTTATCAAATCAAATATATATTTTATTACATTACAAGCATAAAATCGTTTCGATCCGTGCGATTAATATGATTAATACGATGAATATTATTCTGGTTACAATAATTTATTAAAATTATGATGTGCAGTATATGTGAATATAGAATATGTATATATTGTCAAGTCATCATTTTTAATCTCTTACCACAGGTATATTATTACCCTCCATAAATTCTTTTAATACAAACCACCGTTGAATACATTGCATTTCATACATTTTCCGTTGATGATTATGATTAGGACAAAGGTGTCTATAGTATGGCTCATAGTCTCTGGCTAATACAGAATATTTATTAATATCTTCAAACAATACTTTTCGTAAAGCTGAATGGCTCTATATTTATTCAATATTATAAATATGCAGTGAATAACAGTAGATGGAATATAATCATCATACAAATGAATGTAGTATTTAGTAGTTAAAAATGACATGACATCATAAAATCATTTTATTCGGTTAATTTTATATCCAGACTATCACAAACAAGATATTGCACAATCATTAAAACATTATTGCACAATCATTGAAAAAGACTATATGTTTTCATATATTATACTGTACTTCATTTCTTACACTTTCTGTTCTTGATCCAGCAGGATTAGAGGATATATCAGTTATAATTATTACAGGATTTTTCCTTGATGCAACTTCAATATTTATTTTCAAATACATTGGTATATGATTTCCATAAAACACATACACTACTGGAATAAGATTATTCAATGACCAATCTTGTGTAGAACTAGTTCTTCGTTTCAAGAAGTTAGTAGTGGTTTTGTTATGATTATTGTTGGAAGTACTATGCATTGACATCACAACAATAAAATGAAGCGCAAATACCATGAACAATTCTCTAAGCATATTATATATGATATTTTTAAATAAGAAAAAATGAAGTATGTGTGCAATGAATAGACTATAAGTTTACAACTTAAACTTATAAACAGAAATTGTTTGTCTCAACTTTTGTTTGTTAAAGATTTCAGATCAAATACAGCACAGCAAACTTATTCAATCCCTAATTTCACTGTGTCAAAAACACACTACTGTAAATGTAGCATACTGTACAGTACCGGTATATCATGTTCTATAATACCGGTAAAGGAGGGATTGATGAGTGGATGAAAATGAAGAAAGCCATTTTGATAAATTTGTTGGGCTAATTGAATGGTAGGATTATTGTTAAGTTTAATCATGGTTGAATAACTTATGCAAAAAGAGGGGATTCGTGGAATGAATGATTCATTCAAGTGTGTGTGTGTGTGTGTGTGTGTGGGGGGGGATTTGGATCAGTTCAGGGCTTAAATACTCATTATAAACACTATTATTCTTTCAGCGGATTATTCATTCCATTCCATGATACATAATTTAAAAATGCATGAAAAAAAATCTACCGCTGAATTACACACAAAAAAACATGCGAGTGGAAACCTTATTTTTAAACCAACAATAATCAAATAATCAAATGAAGATTATAAAACTCGTTTTATCTCTTTTATAATTAAATTAACTGAACAATGAATATCCTAAAAAGCTTTTATAGCATATTATTATCATTATTTTTCGAAGGTGAAAGTATTACTTCTCTTAAAAACAATTTCGATAGTAGATAAATAAACGCAATTGATATGATATACCATACAAGAATCGAAGAAACATGCTTATGCGTTGCTTCTGGTAAATGATTTTTCACACCATCAGACACTTCATGTTCATAATAAATCGCTTCGTATGATAGTACCCCTTCATTTGATATGGTGAAATGAACATCAACAAAACAACTTTTTTTATCATCATTTTTGATGATATTATTTCTTTTCACTGGAATATCTGTTGTTGTTACTAAATTATAATTATAAACTTGCTTAAAATCAGATTTGCTGTCTGAAATATTATTATTATTATTATTATTATTATTATTAATGGAACCATCAATGGTAGCTATTGAGTTGATGGAATGATTCATAGGAATTAATTCGATAATTTCTTCATAAATTTCTAAAGAAACAAATTTTTGAGATGAATTACTTAATTGAAATCTTTTTGATTGAGTGCATGGTATAGGATCTCCTTTGTTAAGAATGGGATCAAAATATTGCTTGAAATTATTATTATTATTATTATTATTATTATTATTATTATTATTTTTGCTTCCATAATCATTATCATCATACCATGAAAATACTCCAATAGAAATAGGTAATGCATCCATCATTAACAAATCATGCAATTTATTTGTTTGGACACCACTCAAAATAGCTCCTCGTATCGCAAGACCTTCCACCACGACTTCATCGGGATTCACAGATGTACATAGTTCAGATTCTTTATTTTCAACAAAAAATTTAGATATATTAGCTTCACTACATGCTAAACGTATTGAATTTCTGAGAATAGGAATACGGCTAGAACCGCCAACAAGAACTATTTCATCTATTTGATTATTATTATTATTACTATTATTATTTTTCGTATTATTTTTGTTTTGCCAATCATGGATAGTATGGTATATAGTAGCTTGTAATAATGAAGAGATTGGATAAATAATATTTTCGAATTGTTCGATTGTTATGTCAACATCAATGGTCTTTGACAGATCAACAGTAGAGTCATTGGCATTAGAGTTTTTTGATGTATTATTAATTAACATTCTTGGAATTTTTATCGTAGCTCTATTATTATGAGATAGTTCTTCCTATCAAAAATAATAATTAAAAATAATTATAAACTCAAAATTTATAATATTATTTCCATTCATAATAATCATAATAATAATTATTATTTGAGAAATTAACAAAATAATTAATATTTACTATTGTATTACTTACTTTACAAGTTTTACAAAAAGATAATAAGGAGTGCTCATGTACCGAAAATTGGCTTTCATTTCCATTTTCTATAATTACCATAACACAGCAAACAAATTACTTTAAAAAAAATGTTTTTTTTTCAACTATAATAATAAATATTTTATTATCAGTAATATTTGTAACGCTTACCTTTAAAATAAATATCCTTTAAAATATTCATAACATAATTAAATAATAATTGATCGATATATATTCCGCCTAAATGAGAATGTCCACCCGTAGCTTCAATCATAAATTTGCCATCTTTTATATTCATAATAGTGATATCAGTAGTCCCCCCGCCAATATCAACAATCATCACATTCTTCGTTCCAGCAACTAACAATCCGTATGACATCGCAGCAGCAGTTGATTCAACCATTAAATGAACCTAAATATTATATGTTAATAATACAAATGAGAAAATAATAATAATAATATATTTATATCTTAACATAATATTATGAAATAATACAGTAGTATCTATTAAATAAACTTAAATAATAATTAAATTTCGTATTATTGATTAACATCATCAATGAAAGCATTAATCAGCTGTTTGATACTCTATTCCATTTATTGATAGAATTATATTTTTATAATAATTATTATTACCTCTTCAAATCCTGCTAGCTTCGCTGCAGTTATGATATTTTCTTTACCTGCTTCGCTCATATTCACAGGTACACCAATCACTACTCTTTTCAAAGGAAGAATATTAAACATAGACATCTTTTGGTTCTCATCTGATTTCTTTGGGATTTCATTAGGATTTAATAATAAATCTAATTTGTTGTGAAAAAAATTGGGTTTATTTACTAAATAATCTTCAGCGCAATGCTTCAAATACTCGATTACAAATGATGTCAATTGGACAGGAGTAAATAATTTCTCGTGTCCATAAGAATCCTTACATATTATACACTGCTGAAAAAACTCATTCAATTTTGTCTTGTATGCTGAAAGATTATGATCATTATTATTAGTAGTAGCTTTTGATGAATCAATTCCTAATAATGATTTAAATCCTGAGATATATTCATTCATGGAAGTATTGTCGTCATCTGTCGCAACAGTTTCTGGATATCCAATTTCATATTGAGTAAAATTCTCCTTAAATGATATCACAGAGGGTGTACTTCTTCCTAATTATAGAATAAATTAATGTTTATACAAAGTTTCAGTTTGAATAAATTTAATCACCTTTGGTTTGCTTATTTTTAATTATTTTAACTCTATTTTTTGATGGATTCCAGATGGAAACACAAGAGTTAGAAGTTCCAAAATCTATAGCCAATACTGGTAGTGTTGAAGAATCACATTCCTCTAATTTATGCCAAACTGATGTCAACATCCTTAGTTGCAATGTTCAGTTGATTGATGTAAAAATTGTTTGTCAATGTACTTGCAGCAGACAAAAATTATATAATTACAGAATTACAGTATATAACAAGTGTATATTATATATTATTATATATTATTATCATAAATTATCATTATTCCTAATTTGTGCAAACAAGTATTTTAGTATATTGGACTATCGACTATCGACTATTGTTATAAAGACTATTGAAGTGAGTTAATTTTGACTTCATTGATGACTATTCCACTATTCCAGCAGGTACCGGTATTCTGTAACTATCCGTACTATCCATCTCTCTCCCTCCCCGAGCTCCCGAGTTGGATTCTGATAGCGGACTCCAGTTGGAAAATTCTTCTAATTTTTATCATTTCCAGGACAAACTGTAGAAAGATTGAGATGTATTCTTATTGTTTTTATTAAATTTAATTAAATCGTCTTGGTCAGTCATTCAATAAGTCAATATACAATATAATACTCACAGTTAAGCTTGTGTGTTGTGTAGTTGTAGGAGGTAGGAGGGGACATAGGACGTAGGAAAATAGGACAATAACGACAATAACACATAACTTTATCACTACCGCTTCCTTCAACCGCTTTTATACGACTTTTGTTTGTTATGATCCCCAATAATGAACACAAAAATGGAATTGAAAGGATTGCTGAATCAATAAGAATTGTTTTCAATTCTTATTTTAGAAGTATTCCAGCAGTAGATATTCATACACATAATGATGCAGTTAGTGGAAGATATATCCATATGCGAAAAAAAACTGTAGTAACTAACAATCAAACTCAAGATGGTCAATCTACCCAGCTTGATGGAAATAATATATCAGAGAATAGTAATAATATCATTTACCATACAGAACATCGCAAAATGAGAGGAATATGGCACCCTAAGAATATTCGAGATGCGATGATATTTAAGTGGGCAAACTATTTAAGAAACGATACTGGTGAATCCCCAAATTTAAAAATGAAATTAACATCACAATATTCTAATATAGGATTTTTATCAGTACTTATTGCTGCAATTGGATTTTCATTCTTAGTACAAGCTGATTCAACAAATGAAGTTAATTTTAAAGACTCTGGATATCTAGCACATGATGCTTATATATTTTTCTGGACAATATCATCAATATTAGCCCTTGGGAGCACTATGGCAAGTGTTCTTATGCTTGTAGCATTAGAAGAAACTTCATCAGCTAAAGAAGCTCATTTATTTTTACAAACTTTTGATTTCAGAACGAAACGAGTTGGTTTATTATGGCCTATATTATTTTTATATTTTGGTGTAGTCATTGGATCAGTTGGATTGTTGATTTGGATACCAATATTTGCTTCACCATCCGCTTCTGCAGTTACAATTACGATAGCAATAATTGTGTATTTTATTTTTGGGAATTTGTATTGTTTATTAGTTTCTTCGCTTCATTTCTCAAGAAAAATAACACGTGTGATTCGTACAGAAGAACCTTATCATTTCATGAAATCAGAAATTAAAGAATATTTCGCTGATTATATTAGACAATTAGGAGGATTATCAAAATTAAAACGTGTGGAAGATTTTGTTGATTTTCTAATTGCTCTTGAAATTGATATGAGTGAGAATCCTTCAAGTAAACGAGGATCTAAATTAGAACACCAATCAGTTGATGATATGACATTATTTATGGTGAAACAAATACATGCTAAATTATTAAATGAACATTGGGATGAATTTGAAGAAATTGATAATAAGTATTTAAATATTACTTCACCAAAGCCACATGAATTTGTTAATAAAGTTAGAGAACTACTTGGTATTCCATTTGCTAATTCACCATCATCTCATAATGAAGATACTTCTAATATCTTGGAAGTATCTGCACTGAGTTTTGAAGATTTAGCAATTAAGATTGCATCAGATGAACAAAAATCATAATTAATTTCTCATCATTACAAACAAAATGAATATATCTCATATCTTCATTTTTGTGATATTTTGTATTATTATGTTACTTTTCGTGAAGTTATTTGTTTTTATTTTGTGAATCATTTGATGTACTTTCCAACATCATAAACTAAAAGAAATTCCATTTTTCAAAAATATAAAAAATAATAAATTTTATTTTAAAACTAAATTCCTTTTCATTAGTTTTCATACAGTAAGTGTTATCATTTTATTCCTACAGCTGTTTCCAATAACTTCAATTAATTTTCAACATTTTATCGCTGTTTTATAAAATGATTACATCACGCTGCAATTAACTTGACTTAATTAAAATAATAGATTTAAAATTAACAATCATTATTTTTAATTGATTATCAAAATGATATTGTGATAATATATTACAAATATACAATAAATAAATGATTATTTTGTTGTCTGTATGGTATCTCAAATCAAGAAAAAAAGAGAAAATATTGTTCCAATACTCAGTTGTTATTTATGCTCTCCCTAAAAATCAAATTTAATCGAATATTAAATAAGTATATGAAATCCAAATATCATCATTCTTGCATAGTATGTCGTATTGACATACTATGTCCAAATATTTACAACAAAATCGTATCGATTGTCCGGATTATTGTTATTTAAAAAGCACAAGTAAGAATATTTGTTTGTAATCACATACCTAACTTCATTCCAGGCCCAGCAAATGCATGAGTTGTACTTGCTCCAGTACTATTCGTTCTTTTTGTAACAGAATTATTATTTGAAATAAGAGATTGTTTCTGTTGTCCATAATTATTTTGACTACTACTATTACTTTCCTGATTGTCAACAGGTGCATTATTAGTAACTGATTCTGGTAACAAACAAGAGAAAAAACTGCCAATAAAAGCCATTCTATTAACATAACCTGGGATTTCTTTACCAACCAATACTTTTAAAAGATCATCTGCAAATAAATTACAATTTTTTTATTTTTTATTTATAAATTATAGTAGGATATTTTGATTTCAATTCATCGATCAATTTCTTTAATTCGGAACTTGAACCTTTAAAAGTACATATCTATTAATTCTCGAAACCACCTGCATCATTTACAGCAAAACATGTGATTCGTTTAAAAACATGGTAATATAACGAATATAATACATAATACAATACACAAAAAACAATAAACTAAATTTTACATTTAGATTTAATTAATTAGTAAGAATGGAAAATGATGAATATAGTGAAAAATATCTCCCTTCTTGTTGTTGTGTGCAATTTTTTTAATTTATTGTTGTAGAGAATTGTTTTGCACCTATTTAATAATAATTCCGGAATTCCTTTTTCAAGAAAGTTTTTTTTTTAATAAATAGACGTATGTTTTAAATATATTTGTAAGCGAATATATACCACTTGTAAAGCACTACTCCGTATATTTTACCTTTTCTTTAAGTTTCTTCATTATTGATTTGATTTTTAAATTTGAAGCTTTCTTTGTGTGTATATAATATACCGGTGGTATATGGAATGTTTGAAGTGGTAGATGGAACTGCAAAGGGTTCTATTTCCAATCAGTCTATAAATTTTAATTTATTGCTTGAAGGATAAGACTCGAATTACTTTATTCATTATTGTTAAAAAAAATATTTTCATTAATTCATTAATTCAGTTTTCAGACAGGATTTCCAGATTATTTCTATTTCTTCGGTATCTGATTTTGAAGTCCAGTTGCTGTAATAACAAATTAATTTTCTTCTTTCTTATACCCTACTGCATATAAAATTAGATTTTAATAACAAGTAGGGGGTAGTTTATAACTTTAGAATAATAAAATAATTGTCGCCTTTTATAATTTATAAAATATGAGAGTTTATTGTTCTCTTAATCTCTTAATTAATTAAAGGTCTTTGATTTTTGATTCCTTTGGTTATTTAGTTGTACTGGCGACAACTTTCTCGAACAAACAAAATTCTGTTCGCTGGTACAAGCGGCAAAGAAACCTTTCAGCTGGAATACAAGCGAATTTTAGATTACTAAAGAAGTGAAGAAGTACTGCTGATGAATTTTAATTCTAAGCTTTTGTTGATTCAGTTACTTGCAGCTCTTTTAACAAGACTAAGCACTGGACAAACATCAGTTTCCACCTACACTACAGATACTTTCACGTTAGGAGATGGGAGAACTGTGAATCTTACTCCTTTTGACGTGAACTGCAAACTGAAAAGTGGACTGATAAAGTCGTTTCGTTTGACCAGGCCCACAGATGAGACATTGAAGTACTCATACGATTGCATTCAAGCTCCTTCAACTCAATACCTAATATCTTCATCTAATGAGCAAACTTTATGGAATAACTATGGAGGTGGAAGTATTTCATATCTTGATCGCCATACTGTGAGCTGCAGTGCAGGTCTTGTCTCTAACTTTCAACTTCAATATGTTTCTTCTGGACCATATATTCGTTATCAATATGGTTGTGCAAAATATGGAGATCTTAGTTGCTATACAGCTGTCACTGTAGAGAAGGATGCAAGTGCTGAAACTACAAGCAATGTAATTTATCTTGATCGCTTTACCGATATCTCATGTAACGCTGGATATGCAATTCGGTCATTTGCATATTCTGCGTATTACGTTGATGAATACTCCTGGATTGGTGACAAGTGGCGTGGAAAGTTTACACTCGAGTGTTGTCGAATAAGCAGTTTAACGCAAGCACCAACATCTTTTCCAACTACATCTGCACCAGTAACTTCTTTGCCCACGCTGAATCCAACTAGTGTGCCAACAACACTTAAACCCACTGTACCAACAAATTGTCCATCTCAAATACCAACAGCTATTCCAACAACATTAACCCCAACATCTTCTCCGACACAGATTCCAACAGAAAATCCGACCACCTCGACTCCTTCTCTGCAACCTACCTTACCTAGCAATTTGCTTGGTTCATGGGAATCGCAACACCCAATTCATCACAATCTCGACAGTGACACTCTTTCCTATTCTTACGATAAAGCGTTTGGCTACTCAATAACTTTTGATTTTCGATCAAGGCTTGATGAATCAACAGAGTTCGTTCGATTCTACACAATGGATGACTCAACAAAAGAGAAGTTGATTGTTGGCAAATATTCCGGAAAAGATAAATATCCGGGTCTTAACGATATTCCTGCATTGGTTATCAACCAAAGAAAGTTTTTTGTGGAGTTTGAAATTTCACCATCGTCTAAGTCTTGGGGAGTGCAATTTTTCATAAAAGATGCACAGTTACATTCTTCCAGTGATAGTAAATCGTCAATCGTTGGAAAGATCAGTATTTTTGGCATTGTTATTATTGTGGTTGGACAATGGCTTTGTTGTGCCGTGGGCGTGTTCTTTGGAATAAAGTGTTTTAAAAATAAAATTGAAGTAAACACTAAAAAAAAAGTTGTACGGACAACTCCAATTACCTACGATGAGGATGATGATGTTGTGGTTGATGATGTTGTGGTTGATAATGACTGGGATCTTTGAACAAAATTTAAATACATTAATTTGGTTAAAAATCGATAGATTTTCAGAATCACCAACCATTTGTATATTGATGTGATAACTTTTACTCATAATAGTAATTTAAATAATCAATCGTACTTTTTAAGTGCTTCCAACAATTATAGCAATCAAAGTGTAATGATACATTACATATATACAATAACCGAAATATGATAATTTTGTTGTCTTTCAAATATTGAAAGACAAATTAACTTTTATGTAATATTATGATTATTTGAACTATTTCAAATTATGTAAATTTCAAGTAATTTCCCAATACTCATCGCTGTTCATGCTCTCCCTAAAGTGCAATTTAACCAAATATTAATTTAGTACATGAAATTCAAATATAATCATTCTATCATAGTATAAATATATGATAATATATTTTATGTGATTATTTAAGCATATGAAGAATATCCTACTTCGTATCGGTTAAACATATACCTAACTTCATTCCAGGCCCAGCAAATGCATGAGTTGTACTTGCTCCAGTACTATTCGTTCTTTTTGTAACAGAATTATTATTTGAAATAAGAGATTGTTTCTGTTGTCCATAATTATTTTGACTACTACTATTACTTTCCTGATTGTCAACAGGTGCATTATTAGTAACTGATTCTGGTAACAAACAAGAGAAAAAACTGCCAATAAAAGCCATTCTATTAACATAACCTGGGATTTCTTTACCAACCAATACTTTTAAAAGATCATCGGCAAATGAATTGCAATTTTTTGTTAATAAATTATAGTCTTTCCCAGGATATTTTGATTTCAATTCATCGATCAATTTCTTTAATTCGGAACTTGAACCTTTGAAAGTACCCATATCTATTGATTCTCGAAACTTTGCACCACCTGCATCCTTTATAGCAAAACATGTGATTCGTTTAAAAACATGGTAATATAACGAATATAATACAAAAGACAAACAATAAAAATATATTTTACATTTAGGGTTAATTAATTAATAAGAATGCAAAATGATGAATTCGTCAAATCAGCACCAAAAATATTATTACAGTAATTGTTACCCTTGGAGAATGAGAAAATATCCCTGACGAACTGAAAGTATATTCTTCACCACTTACAACAACACCTACAAAATAGTATAGAGTCATAGATTGCAACATAATGAAAGTAAAGTGAGCAAAATAGAAATTAGTATGATGATAATATAAAAAAGAATACTCAATTAAAATAGTATAATTTAGTATGGCTGTATGGCAGTAAGATATTAAGATGTTCATTATTGTTAATTAAGCATAAATCATTAAGGATTATAGATTAAAGAAGTGATACAAAATATAACCTTACCTGAGTGATACAATCCTAAGCCCATTGGAAACATCATTTCATTATTTTCATGCAAATCATAAATATTAAGAATTACTTTTGAGTTCATTTTTGACATACCAAAAACATTTGCCATTTTTGTACAGTAAATTATTTAATTATGGTTATACAGTGTTCAATATGATTATTTTGGTGCCTTTAAGAATTTTAGGGCTTTCTATTGCTATTTTTATTATTATGAGTATATTAATAATAATAACGTTTTTCTTTTATATATATACTCTACGGTTCGAACGTTCCACGGTCTCATTTTTCCACAACTCTCCCGTCTCTGGGATATACCATTTTCCACACTTTATCGATTTTATTAATTATTAATTATTAATTATTATGCAGTTATATTAATTTTTACTACAGTATTCCACATCAACTTATCCCACCGTTTCATGGATACTTTATCGCTTCACAATTCATCCTTATTGACTTCCCGAATTTACCAGTTTAACAGTTTTTGATTATACTTTTATTTTATACTATTATACTTGAAAAACTTACAGTATTATTTACAGATTTACAGTAAATAGTAATATACTGTGCATATAGGAAAATCGTCGAAACTTTAATTGCTGCAATTGAATCACTAATGTGTATAATCAATCGACATTTTCATTTTCAAAACATTTGCCAATATTTGGCTTTGCTCATTATTTTAAGCAAATATAGATTTACATTCTCTTTTTCTTTGAGTAGTTATTATATGCATTTACCATCATTAAAGATAAAAATTATACCATATTATTGTGTTAAGTTATTGAGAATGAATCAAGAAATTAGACCTCTTGATATACGTATTCGACCATTGACAAATAATAATCCAACTGAACTTATAGCTG
Organism: Epipyxis sp. PR26KG; assembly: GCA_015144975.1. Lineage (NCBI taxonomy): Eukaryota > Chrysophyceae > Chromulinales > Dinobryaceae > Epipyxis > Epipyxis sp. PR26KG. Next base: position 7,928 of record VKHH01006136.1, on the reverse strand, counting down.
ATGAATATAATGTAATAATTCGAACAAGTCTTACTAGATTGCAACGAAATATTATTGATGTAAACTCTGATCAAAATCTTGATTGTGTATTAGACTTATTCAGTACTTTACATGTTGGAGATAAGAACTACTATGAAAGTATGAACAAGATTTTATATTCAAATAATTATGATATTATTTTGTATGAACTTATTACCAACGATCAAAATATTAAATACATAAATAATGACTATACTTTACAAACTGATCAAAATAAATACAAAAAGCGGCTAATAAATTCAGTTTATTCAAATCAAGCTACAATATTAGCTAAAAAATATGGATTTGTGAACCAACTAGATTGTTTAAATTTAAAAGGTGATAATTGGTTTATCGCTGATTTAAATTATGAAACTATTCAGCAACTTGAATCTGGTCAATCTAAATTAATCGCAAAAAATATGAAATATTTTTTAAGTCAAATAATTGGTAGAAATTATTCAAAACGTTTATTAAAGAATTTCTTTATATCTGATGAAAGTTTCATATCATTTTTAAGAATATTAAGTTGGCTAACGCCTTGTCCTGAGTTGACTTGTATATTATTAGATTGGTCAAGAATGTCTCCTTATGCTGGTGGTTTATCAACTGTTCTAATGCCCATATATGATCATTTAGCAGTAGGGAACCTAGCATCGGCTGAAAAATTAGCATTTGCTCAACAATTACTATCCGGTAATTTATATTGTATATTTAATTGCTTATAAAATATTTATATATTTTTGGTCTATGATCATAATAGGTGTACCTGATAGTGGTGCTTGGGGTGGTGAAGCAAGATCTGATATATCGGTGCGAATTGATGCAAGAAATGAAGAATGCTGTAGAGTTATTAATGGTTTCATTAATGAAAATAAAATTAGCAAGCAACAAGGTACAAATGGAGATGAAAAACAATTCAAAATAGCGGTTTTATTTGGTGCATATCATATTAATGATTTAACTCAAAAATTGCAAAATGATCTTAACTTCAGGTTAATACCTACGAATCGTAATACTAATGAAAAATATAACCAAATTCCTTCATATTTAACAGCATGGACAATTCCAAGCCCAAAGAAGAAAATCGTAAAAGAAAATAATTATCAACTTGAAACTATGAATAATAATAATAATAATAATGAGAATGATGAAACATTATCGATTAATTCAAATCAAATTTTATTTGATAATAAGTCATTATTTGTAATTGCTATGGTTGGTGCAGTTTATTTGATTATTGGTACTATTGATTGGTATGTGCTATATCACTTATTAATAGATTGTCTGGAAGTTGTGTTGCATCGATCTGAGTTATCAATCCAATCTGAAGGATTTTTCAACCAAATTCAAGCAAGATTATTGAATGAAGTTGATAATGTTTTCTTTATAACACTTGCATATACAGCATTATATACTCAAAGACATCTTTTTGTGTTGAAAAGAATCAGTACTGTTGGAGTGAATTGGGATAGAGGATTGTTTCCTGATTTACCATCAAAAGACTGAGCTCAGAATCCCTCGTTTCCAGTAATAATCATATTTTTGCTAATGAAAGAAAGCCTCCTTTTATTTGATATCGAATGTATCGATTGATCATCACAAGAGATATACATAGCTTGAGCAATTAATTCACTTGCTTTATGGCAAGCAAAAAACACAAAAATCGTTATTTTTTGAATGTTTATTTATAACTAATTAATTATTTTTTTTGTTTATATTTATTAATTTTTGATCAAAATTATGATTGTTGATATATATTTATATACAATATTCACTTAGAATAGAAGTGTTGTGCCTATCAACTATTTCAAAATTAGTAATTTATTCTTCACCCCTCCATATCGGGTAGATTAGAGGATGCCATTGATGCATCCATGCACAGACCCTAAATAATCGATTTTTAAAAATATTCTCAAATATACTAAGAGTTAAATATTTTATTTAGACATACCACAAAATCCAAGTTGCTAATGTTGTCGAAACAGTAATAACTGAAACAATTCTGTAAAATTAATGTGTGTATTATCAATAAAAGTGATAAATGATATTGTATACAAGCAATAAATGAAACTGATAAAAAATCCATCTTCTATAAGAATTACATCAGGTACTGAGCACTTACTGGAGATCACTTTTAGATAAATAACCACCACGAGAAAAAGCCCAGAACCAAATCAAAACCATGCATGCTGCACCAATAAATAAACCTGTACCAGCTCCAACTGGATTTCCTATCAGAAAATTAAAATTAATTGATGGTGAAATAAGATTGTTACATATAAAATTTCAAAAAGTGCGTGCATGTTTGGAGAGACATCTTTTAGGATTCTAATTATTAATTTTACTACCTCCAGATGGTGGCGGAGATTGGGATTGCTGGTAATGCGACATATACAATTTATTTGCAATTGAATATAATCCTCTTCGTTGGATTAATTTATAACAACAATAGTAATTCCAGCAGATGGAAAAATAATTAAGCAAAACCAGCCGATAACTTACCGGTTACAGTAATCCCGGAAGTGACGTTTTCATTTGGCTTCACGAATATAGTTCAATGACAGTAATTTTAAGACTGAATTCATTTGTTCTAAACTTTAATTCAAACTTCTATTTGTATACCTTACACTATATAAATTAATGAACAATAAAAAATTAAAAATCAAGAAATCAACGATATGGTATAATTAAGAAATGAACACTAAAAACTATTCGCTTCATTTTCCATTTCGTATTTCATATTATTGTAACTATTAATTGAGTATCAAAGAGCATAGTCCATATTAAGCAGTTACGATACACATAAATTTTGATAATTTGAGTAAAATATGTCAAATTATCAACCGCCACCTCGTGGCAATCCTTATTTATATCCTGGATCAAATCAACCAAATTACGCACCTCCCCCTGGTAATGGACCAAATGCACCAAATATGCCACCAACAAATCAATTTGGCACAAGTCCTAATAGTAATCAATCTGGTCCGTACTCTTCATTTCCGCCCAATAGCATGCCAGCAGGTGGAGGAGCAAATGTGTATGCTCCACCTGCTGTTCCTGGTCCTCCATCACAAGGATTATACTCATCTCCTGTTTCCGTCCCACCAACAAATTATAATAATATGAATAATGCTCCTCCAGTTAATAAGTCATTTATGGCGCCACCATCAAATAATTTTGGAGGTCCACCAACAATGAGCCCTCCAAACGGAATGATGAGTAACTCTACAGGCAATATTCCTCCTCCATCGAACAACAGCATAAATTCATTTTCACCAGCTCAACCAAAACCGTCTGTGCAATTTTTCTCTACTTCTGGAGGTGTTCCTGTTCCAACTAATAATTTTGCCACTGCTGGTCCTCCTCCAAGTAACACTGGGGGATTCATGGCAGGGAATTATCCCCCTCCAACCAATAATTCTGCTGCTTCGGGTATGCCTCCTCCACCCTCAACAAACCCACCATATAATATGAATGCCCCTCCTACGATGCCTCCTCCACCTGGTATGTATCCTCCGTCAATGTCTGGTGTACCACCTCCATATGGCACAGCTCCTCCAGGTGTTGCTCCGATGGTGCCTTTGATTCCTAACACCATGTCCAATATGCCAACAGGTTTTGATTCTGGTACAAATCTTGCATCAATGAATAACCCGAATGGTCAAAATGGAGCTCCTTCTCCTGATCCTAATAATGGTGGGGCCCCGTTACCTCTGATCGAAGAAATGGACTTATCGATTCAATGCAATCCCTCTTTCATGAGAGCAACGGTTAGTAAGATTGTTGGAAATCAAGCAGTTGCAACTTCTTCACGTATTCCTTTGGGTTTGATCTGTAAGCCCATGTATGGGGATAAAGGAACAACGAATGATGAAATTGAAGTGGTTGATTTTGGCAGCACTGGAATTGTTCGATGTAAGCGATGTCGTACATACATCAATCCGTTCGTAACCTGGGCTGATAATGGTCGAAGATGGAGGTATTCATAAATAATTATAATTTTGTATATTTGTATTGGGATTGGCTTGTAATCAATATTATTTCTCTCATCATATTTTAGATGTAATATTTGTGGCATGTTGAATGATGTTCCGAGCTCTTATTTCTCTCATTTGGATAATAATGGACAACGCCGTGATAAAGATCAACGCCCTGAACTCTCACGATGCTCTGTCGAGTTTGTAGCACCTGGAGATTATATGGTTCGCCCACCTCAACCTCCCGTTTATTTCTTCGTCATCGATGTCAGTGATGCTTCCATCGCATCGGGCATGATTTATCATTGCGTTAATGCAATCAAAGCTAGTTTAGATGAGATGCCTGGAGCACCAAGAACTCAAATCGGTAATAATTAATATGTTTTGTATTCATAAAATATTTTATAATTCGATTTTTTATAATTTTTATTGTTTTAAGTTATTTTTATTTCGATTAAGTTGTTGCAAGTAAGTGATCTGGTGAATCTACTTGCAAATTTTAATTATATAAGAATCTAGTGTGGTGTTGTTATAATCTTCACTCTATCGTTTGAGAATGCTAGAACTTTGTCTCAATAAGTCTTGATTCTGAAAGCTGCAAAACACCAATGATGTATAATTCTTAATTTTTAACAAGTTCATGCTGCGCTTTCTCAAACGCTAACGTTAAAATAATAACACAACCACATTTGATTCTATGAGAATTTGCAAGTAGATTAACAAAATCTCACTGACTTGCATTACTATAGAATCAACTTAATTGAACTACTCCTTCTTAACATTGTGTGTGTCGCCTTGATAAAGACTTATTATCCCTGATTGAGTTGGGAATTTCGTGTTGAATTCGTCATTTCTAATATGAGATTTCTTTCCTTCGTTTGTATTACGGAATTTTATCATATCTTTTCTACCGAGATCAAAATATTTTATATATAATTATTACAATTCTTATTATTTATAAAAAAAACTCATTATTTTTAGGTTTTATCACATTCGATTCTCATATTCATTTCTATAATTTGAAATCAAGTCTTACTGCTCCTCAAATGTTGGTTGTACCTGACATTACTGATGTAATAATGCCTTTACCTGAAGACTTGCTAGTTAATTTGCAAGAAAGTCGAACTGTCGTAGATGCTTTGTTAGACTCCCTCCCTACCATGTTCAAACCAACTAATAGTATTAACACTTGTCTTGGACCTGCTTTAATGGCTGCGAAACGAGTTATTCAACATTTAGGAGGAAAATTGTGTGTTTTCCAATCATCATTACCTTCCCTAGGAGAAGGAGCATTAAAGCAAAGAGATAATCCTCGTGTCATGGGTACAGATAAAGAGCATAATCTACTTAATGCTGAAGATCCGTAAGTTAATTTAATCATAATTTATATTTTATTTAATAAAACAAAATTGTTATTATGAGTATTAATATTATTATTATTTCTATTATTTTTATTTTTCTTTTTGTTATAAACTTTATTAACATTATATTTTAACTATTATTCAAAAATCAACATATAAAAATGGATATAAAAACAAATTTATTATTCCATTTACATATATTATTAGGATTCATTCATCTATTTTAAAATAGAAATAATAATTATCATTTTTATTATTATAGTAATAAACTAATCATTTTAATTATAATTATTACTATTGTTAATTAGGTGGTATAAAACTAATGCGATTGATTTCTCTCGTTTACAAATCTCAGTGGATACATTTCTATTTTCTGGCCAATATACTGATCTTGCAACAATATCAGTTTTATCAAAATATACATCCGGATCAACATATTATTACCCATCATTTCATGGACCAAGGGATGGGTTGAAGTTTGAAAAAGAATTATCACATAATTTAACACGGGCAACAGCATTTGAAGCAGTCATGCGTGTACGTGCAACGAGAGGATTACGATTTTCTAACTTTTATGGTAATTATTTTATTCGAGGAACTGATCTATTAGCATTGCCGAACTGTACATCAGATAGTACCTATGCGTTAGATATGAGCTATGATGAGACACAGCTAAGTGCACAAGCCATAACAATACAAGCTGCATTATTATATACTTCATCGAATGGAGAACGTCGTATTCGTGTACATACAATGGTTTTACCAGTAACTAATGTAAGTATTTATTTATATTTAATATTTTTTAAATTCTATTGGAAGTTTTCCAAAACTGTTGAGAGTGTGGGGCTTTTTGCTTTGCGTAACAAAAAACAGTGGAGACTTTTTTTCTCAATTTTAGATATGAAATATCGACTCACCTTAAGGTGATTAGTAGAATAAAAATGAAACCCCCTAAGCAAACTATGACAGTTTTGGAAGACTTTTTATTCACAAAATACTTTTAAAATATATTATTTTCTATTATTTATTAGTCTGCATCAGAAATGGTTGAAAGTTTGGATATTGACTGTGCAATGAACTTATTATCAAAACAAGCAATTGATATTGCACTCAAAACAGGCATGGAGAATGCTCGACAACGAGTTCATCAAACAACTATTGAAATCATGCGCTCTTCTAAAAGTGGGGCAATGAATGCTGGTAATTATGGACATGGGCAACAACAATACATGGGACAAGGGCCCAGCAATCCTGCAGGGGGTCAAATTCCAAACTCATTATTATTATTACCACTCTATTCCATGTCACTTCAAAAGAGTCTTGTGTTAAGGGGTGGATCTGATGTACGAATTGATGAAAGAGCATATTTCCAACAATTATTATATAATATGGACATTGAAGAGAGTAAAGTGTTCATTTATCCAAGGATGTTTTCGATTCATGACATGTCAAGTGATATAGGTATACTCATACATATATCACATCTATACCATGTCACATAACATCATACTAGTGGCATATGATTTATTATATTATCATCGTTCTATGATATTATGTTAATTATAGTATTATGACATTTTAATATTACTATTATATTATGATTTTTATTTATATATATTATACTAATATTATTATGTGTTTTTATAGGTGTGCCATCAGATAATGCTGATGATGATTGTCCAACAGCTGGTCCTTTACAAGTGAGATTACCTGCTATTCTCAACTTATCTTATGAACGGCTAATCTCAGAAGGAATATTTTTAGTTGAGAATGGATGTGATATGTTCATGTGGATTGGCAGAAATGTGAATCCTGCCATTATTAGTACATTATTCGGATATCAATCATTAGATAATGTCGATATTTCTACACTTGCGATTCAACCAGGTAATAGTGATTTCTCCTCAAGAGTCTTCGCTGTTGTATTAGCATTACGTGAAGATCGTGCTCGTTACATGCAATTACATTTCATTCGAGAAGGGGATGGTATGGCTGAAGCATACTTTGCTAGATTTCTTATCGAAGATAGGTGAGTGAGATGAGATATTATAGTTATTAGTATTTACTTTGATCATGGATTGGATTAATGGGTGAATTTAGTTTATTATTATTATTATTATTGTTATTATTATTATTATTTCGGTTTTATAAATAATGTACATATTAAATAATAATTAATAATATTATTATTCATTTAATTCAAATTCGCTTTTTATTATTTTATTATTGTTATTTTAGAGCTAATTTCAATGGTGGAAATCTTTCTTATACTGAATTTCATTCTCATGTTACCAGAGCTATTTCAGGTCTGCCTGGATAGACTTCTTTGTGTTGACTTTCCTGCTCTCTAGAGGATCTCAATCATACTTCAACAACATGATGATAGTCGTTAAGTTAGCCTATGATAACAATAATAATAATAACAATAATAATAACAATAATAATAATAATAATAATAATAAAAATAGTAATAATAATAATAATAATAATAGTAATAATAATAATAACAATAATAATAACAATAATAATAATAATAACAATAATAACAATAATAATAATAATAATAATA